>JANHFT010001133.1:77908-96396 GCA_032467955.1 Pseudoxenodon macrops | reverse complement strand
ATGTATGTATGTATGTATGTATGTATGTATGTATGTATGTATGTATGTATGTATGTATGTATGTATGTATGTAAAAATAAATGACAGACAGACAGACAGACAAAGTTCGGAACCACTGGGGGTTATGATAGTTGGCATAATGGCAAGCTGATTCCAAAGCATCACAATCCTGAATTGTGATTCAGTTGAGATGGCTTAGAATCCAGCCACCATCTACATAAGGCAGAGCAGCTTAATGGTGCAGTGCAGAAGGGCTCAAAAGTGAAGAACAGAAGGAATTAACACATTTTCTATCCCTTTTTTACTGTCTTACATAACACAATTGTCTTCCTACAAATTATTTTGTTCATTGGAAAAAAATTAATAAAATTATCTCTTTCCACCAAAATATATGTTGGCCAGGAAAGGCTTTCTACTCCCAATGTACAGTTATTTTATTACTTTAAATCATGTGTGGGATTCAAGCCTAAGGCTTCATGTTAAATGTATCTTTTGTTTTTTAAGGAAAAGTTCATGTGACACCTTCTTGCATTTCCTATTAAAGTTTTCTGCTAAGAGAGGTTCTGAGGAAGAAGCAAACTAACACATTGTATATCTGTTGTGTTTAGCTAATTAATGGCCTGGCGGATGAAAGAATACGTTGGCAGGAAACAGTCCAGAAACTAGATTATATGATTAACAACATTGCAGGCGATATTCTAGTTTCCTCTGGCTTCATTGCATATCTAGGACCATTTACGGTGAGTAAGAAAAATGTCTTCTTTTCCACAATATCTGAGCTTGATATTGAATAAAGGCTGCTCCTATAGCTGTATACCAGGACAATATATTTGCTGTCCAAACATTTCAAGATAATTATATTGTAGACACTTGAACACAGATGAGTCCTTTCTTACCGTCTCCCAGGAAGCAAGCCTTTCCAACCAAAATAACCTCCTACTCCTCTACTGGCTGCTACTACTACTCTTCTACAAAGCCTCACTGCTTTCAGCTCCAAATTCATGCTCTGGGAGGTCAGCTGAGATGATGGGGATCTCCCTCCTAATAAAAACAAAGGGGGTGAGCCAAACAGTAAAGTTGGGTTTGGATTTACCCTGGAGCAATGAAGAAAATATCTTTCAGAATGCAGGAATTTAAGCTGCTTGCAGCAACCCCTCCCTGGTCTATAGTCCCACGGTGAGATAGGCAGCAAATCAATTTAACAAATAAATAATTAGTTCCACTAAAAGCAAAGTATTTCCTCCTTAGTTTTCTCCTTCCATTGCACCATTTTCAGAATTAGACAAATATACAAACTTGTTCTTGCTACCCAAGTATCTTTCATAGATTGATAACCTCCTTTCATTGAAGAATGGGAATCCATGGTTTGCTCTTCTCCACGTCAGGCCTATATTGTTGTTAGATCCAGGCTTCCTGTTAAGTTTATCTAAATTAGAATTAACTACAGTTAGCAGCACTAAGAGGGAGTGCACACAGTTCAAACTGTGTTTTCTAATCATGCTTTGGAAATTGATGAGCTCTAAGTGCAGAGTTGAGCTTATGTATACAATAAAATCTGAACGGAAAAGGGAGTATGTGAAACCATAATCTATAACATTTGAATGGAATCTTCGTATGAAACGTCCTAAAATAGTTATTTCCCTACTGAAACTACTGTATGTTCTAAAACAGGTATGCATATTGACATCAAACCTCAACTTCAACATCAAGAATTGGCTACAAATAGCTGGGGGGAAAGTAATTTATTTAACCATACTGGTAATTTCATGTTAATAGTTCAATATTTTCCTTTGTAGGGTCAATATCGCATATCCCTTTGTGAGGAATGGATAAACCAGCTAGAGATATATAACGTTCCACACACCAAAGAACCAACTCTGATATCTACACTTGGAGACCCAGTGAAAATCCGATCATGGCAGGTAATCTTAATATGTACACCAGCTAGTTTTGCAATTCAAAGGTACGTGAATCCTAGCGGGTGATCATACAAAAGGAACAATTCAGGGAGATTTTAAGAAGTTTCTACTTGATCGAAAATATTGAAGAAATTACACTGAGAAACAATATTAATGTTGGTGCCCCCCCCCCAGTTATTTGAGACTGTGATTTCCGTACCTTCTAGAATGGATGCCTCCTTGAGAGCTCTATACTGTTATTTCAATATACCAGCTGGGCATCAATACATTGGGATAGCATCAGATGAATCCTTATGTACAGAAAATCTCTAATACAACTTGCTCAAGAATAAATCAAAACAGGAAAATCTCTCTGCACGCCCCATTTTTCGCAAAAACAGGTGAAAAACGGGCCCGTTTTCCAAAAAACGGGGTGCACAGAAGGTTTGGGAGGCCTGCAGACTGCTTGTGGGGGCTGGGGGGAAACAAAAATGCCCGTTTTCCGTCCATTTTTAACAAAAACGGGGGTCTTTTTGCCGAAGGGGCGGAGCTTCAGGAGGCCAAAATTGCTGTATTCGGTATATAAGATGCACCAACATTTCTACCCTCTATTAGGAGGGGGAAAGGTGCGTCTTATACTCTGAAAAATACAGTACTCATTTTATTCGAAAGAGTTTAAGATTAGTTAAGATGGCAGTCTTCCTGTAACATGGACCATTGCAGCATTTCTGGAAAATATGCACACCTTTTCCTTTTATATACTGAATACTAGAAGCTCTACTTGCTCCTGTCATTCATGTGGACCAGCCAGAGAGTATCTTAACTGAACCTTAACTGAACATATTCAGTTGTTCAGTTTGAAACAACCTGTCCAATTGTATAAATAAAAACTGTGCAGGGATGTCTGTAGTTATTCTGTTGTCAATAAAAACTTCACAGTGCATCAAAGGATAACATTACAGTGTGGTGTAAAATTCTACTCATATTTTTGATTTCTCTGCCATTAGCACTTAATTTACATAATGTGTGTACTTTACAAAATTTAGCTTATCTTGAGGCATAGCAAACATGTGTTTTATGTTCTTCATATGCAGATTGCAGGTTTACCTAATGATACTTTATCTGTGGAAAATGGTATGATTACACAGTTTTCTCAACGCTGGACTCTGTTTATAGATCCACAGGGACAAGCCAACAAATGGATAAAAAACTTGGTAAAACTTCCCTGTTGATGTTATTAAACACATTCATTTGTACCAAAGGAGTTTTTCTAGCAGACATTAAAAGCTTCTTCCTATAAACACTTGTTATTTCTTCCCCTTAAAATGTTTAATTTACAAATCTAACACTAGAAAATTATATTCTGCTATAATTGAACTACTAATTATTTATAGTACGGTATATTTTTATTTAATTTTTATCTTCATTTTTATAGTTTTCTTTTTGACTTCCCTAGGTGCAAAAACATGTTCTAGAATTGCTAAGGTAGAAAATCAATTTCACCCACGTTCAAAGATCATGGTGATGAGAAGCAGTAATATACAGAGTGACTATAATTACTTTATTTGCTGTAATTTATTAATTAGTTTACACCTCGCTGAAATCAGTCTTAAGAACTTTGCAATAGCATGGTCCCTTATTTCATTGATTATACTTTTTGTTATGTTCCTTGCAATATCAAAATGTACGTCAATACATTGATCCTTTCTTTCCACCTACAAACCCATTTTGATCCATCTCTTGTCTTTGTTCCTTTCCACTTGCATATAAATCAGTCGTTTGATTCCACCGCTGCTGAGTTTCTTTGTACTCTGTTTTTTTTTCCAGGAAAAAGATAGTGGGCTAGATACATGCAAGCTCAGTGACCGGGATTTCCTACGCAGCTTGGAGAATGCTATTCGTTTTGGGAAGCCATTTCTCTTGGAGAACGTAGGGGAAGAACTAGATCCAGCTCTTGAACCTGTGCTGTTGAAACAGGTGACAAGTTCTCTCTCCCGCTCTCTCGCTCGCTCTCCCTGTCTCTCTCTCTCTGTGTCTTTTACTCACTCACTTTCTCTCTCTTTCTCTCTTACTCACTCACTTTCTCTCTCACTCACTCATTTTCTCTCTCACTCTCTCTCTCACTCACTCACTTTCTCTCTCTCTCTCTCTCTCTGTGTTTCATAATGTTATCAGGAATTGGCTGTTTCTCAGCAGCCACCATAAGCAAGTCTAAAGTAGTGCTGAAATTAGTATAAAACTACATTCCAATCCACCTCACATCTTTAAGGGCAGTTTGCTGGGAGGTGTGTGTGTGTGTGCCAATCACGATTAGAATGTTGCATATTGCAGCTGAGTTTTGTCCAGTAGGGAATTCCTTATTTTTTTCACTATCTGATATTTTTCTTCATAGCAATCCTGTATCACTTGCCATTCCCCATCATTTATAACACGGAGGAAGGGAAGATGCCAGCTAATTTACGCTAATATTGTTATTGCACCGAGTAGTTTACAATGAGATAATGTATTAATGGAGTAAAATGTGGGGTTCATGCTGAGATGCACAAATCATCAGTAATCTGCCTCTTATCAGAATAGCTGGGAACCTTGCATTCATTTTTGACCATGAATCTCCACCACATAGGTTGATTCATCCCAAATGATACTTTCCATGCAGTCTCCTCTAAATGAGATGGACAGCTGACTGTGAAAATTAAGATTTTTAATATAATTTTTATTATAAAAAATTAAAGATAAAAGTAAGCCTGGAAAATATAGAAAATAAAATTAAGAAAAATATTAAAAGAATAAGTGCAGATAAACGTCTTTACAGCAGTTATAAACAGATGTATTGTCATTCCTCCCCCATTCAGAGAAAAAAATCATGATATTAAAATTAAATATTATTGCTCCTGCATCATCTTCTCTCTTTTTCATGTTTCCCTGTTTATATAGACTTATAGACAGCAGGGTAGCATAGTATTGAAGCTGGGAGACACAATTATTCCATATCATGATGATTTCAACTTGTACATCACTACCAACCTTCCTAATCCCCATTACACTCCAGAGTTATCAACAAAGCTTACTCTGATTAACTTCACCCTCTCTCCCAGGTAATTTACTCTCCCCTATATTAAATATCGAATCAAACTGTTGTGGTCATTAATGGATAACTAAAATGTGGTGTGGTTTGTTTGTTTTTTCCATTTTATTCTTTGCCTGCTCTGCTTACTTGCTTTCTTTCTTAATGACAGTGGCTTAGAGGACCAGTTGCTAGGTCAGGTGGTAGCTGAAGAACGCCCCGACTTAGAAGAAGCCAAGAATCAGCTGATTGTCAGCAATGCCAAGATGCAACAGGAACTGAAGGAAATTGAAGACCAAATTCTGTACCGTCTGAGCTCTTCTGAGGGGAACCCTGTGGATGACCTGGAGCTCATCAAAGTATTGGAAGCATCCAAATTAAAAGCAGGAGAAATCCAGGTGCTTATTTCGGTTTCCCTCTCAAATCACTCGTTTCTTTTGACTTACGATACATTTGCATTTTCGTCTGTTCTTTCAATCTCCTACAGGCCAAAGTAAAGGTAGCTGAGCAGACCGAGAAAGATATTGATATCACTCGGCTGGAGTATGTCCCTGTGGCTGTCCGCACCCAGATCCTTTTCTTCTGTGTCTCAGACCTGTCCAATGTTGATCCCATGTACCAATATTCATTGGAGTGGTTCCTCAATATATTTCTAACAGGAATTTCCAACTCAGAGAGAGCAGGTATTTTAAATATACTTACATGTATATGATATCTATCCTTTCCCATCCAGAACATCTTGCTCTCTCACTGAAGATCAGCAAAGGGAGACACTTTTTATAAATACAGGACAGTGTAGGTCTTTGCATGATTTGAATGACAATCTATTCATGTACAGTGCATTCAGAAAGTATTCAGACCCCCCTGCATTTCTCTCAATGTTGTTATGCTGCAGCCAGATTCTACAGTTGTTGAAATTCAGTTTTTTAATTAATCTATACTCAGTATCCCACAATGGCAAAGTGAAAGCAGAATTTTAGAAATGTCTGTTTTCACTTTGTCATTATGAGGTACTGAGACTAAAGAGAGAGAGAAATGAATTTCCATAACTGTAGAATCATGCTGCAGCATAACAACATTGACAAAAGTGAAGGAGTTCTGAATACTTTCTGAATGTGCTGTATGTCTGTTTTCTCTTTTGCCTCCATTGAAATATTACAGATATTAAGATATCACATGCAATGATAGTGGAAGCATTCAGTCTGCAAAATGTGCATTATGTCGACATGGGTGTTTACGGTGTATGTTCACATGCTATTTCCGCCCCCCCCCCTCACTATTCTAAATGCTACCCCTATGATTAAAATTCCAGATGAATGGATTCTTTTAAAACGTTTGGCATCTTCAGCAGTATGAGTTTTTCTCACAAAGAGTTTTTGAATGGCCATAAGGATGAGGCAAGATTTCAAAGAACATTGTTGCTTGCATGGACCTTTTTGGGGATAATAATCTCTCCTAAGACTTTGCTTTAAGTCTGCATCATTTTCTGCATTCTTTTGTGAATTACTGCTTTCAGATACGCTGAAGAAGCGGATTGCAAATATCAATAAGTACCTCACCTTTAGCCTCTACAGCAATGTTTGTCGCAGCCTCTTTGAGAAACACAAGCTCATGTTTGCATTCCTGGTGTGCATCCGGATCATGATGAATGAAGGCAAAATAGACATGGTAAGAATAATGACATCTTCTATTAAGGGCTTATATGTGGCTATAAAATGCATCTGAACAAAAGAACAGCAGTCTAAGATATTTAACATATGAAAAACATCAGTTGATATCAATAGTAAATCGGATTATAAACTGGAACCTTCTGGAAGGATATTAGTGAGAAAATAAGACAGATCTCCTTCACAAATGGCATTCTGAGCTTAAGCCCAGCTACCATGAACTAAGTCTTTAATATAATTGCTGAATAGAAGGAATGTGTATATGCATTTATAACTGGTCAAGAAGTAATAGTTTCTATTAATCATGAAGAGAATAATGTGCTCTATAAAAAGTTTTATAAACATTTAGATTTATAAGATCAAAAAGAGAACATTTCCATATATTTATACACAGAGGTGAATGCAAAGACCAAAAAACGAATGTAATAATTTAAGTCACTCATGACAAACCTTCACCTAGAGACAACACTCTATATCTTTTTCTAATTTCAACACACAGGAGGAATGGCGTTACCTTATTTCTGGTGGCACTATAAAGGTCATGCGAGATAATCCAGCTGCTGCCTGGCTTTATGAAAGAGCCTGGAATGATATCCTGGCCTTAACCAACTTGCACAATTTCTCCACATTTGCAGATGAGTTTGTGGCAAACCTGTCTGGGTTTCGCACAATTTTTGACAGTGCTGAGCCTCACAGGTAATTTTACTTTCAATCTCCAGATTTGCTATATTTGCCAGTCACACTATCATTTAACACTGGTTAAAACTAAGGTACCATTTGAGTCAAGTATGAGTTCTCTTGACATCAGGGACATGACGATGGGTTTTTCTGACAACAGCATGAATATGTTTTGCTGCCCTGTCTTCCAGAGTTCAATTTCAATTTTCTAATCTAATCTACAATGTGATATTCTCTAATAGTCCCTTAATCAGGTCTGATCCTGCTAAACTTTCTGAGATCAGCCATAGTAGGCTAGCCTGTAGCTGTGTATGCAGTGGTTACTCTTAATTAAAACCCATTTATGATAGCAATTATGCTGAGAAGTACTTGAAAAATGTCATCCAGTTGTCAACCCTTGTCTTTTGTCTTAAGTCTAGACCTAATGTAACCCCATCTATTTTTTGCAGGGAGCCTCTGCCAGGCATATGGGACACCAAGCTGGATTCTTTTCAAAAGCTGTTAGTCCTGCGCTGTCTGCGTGGGGACAAAGTCACCAATGCGATGCAGGACTTTGTGGCTGCTAACTTGGGCCAGAGCTTTATTGAACCACAGGTAACTAATAGTGCTTAATCACATATGCAGAGGCAAAGCAGTAGAAGTGACAGACATTTTGGTTGACAAGACTTTGGCCTCCTGTTCTGGTCCCGTGTTTCTCTTTCTTTGCCCAGCCTCCCAATAGATGAAAGCACAGGAAGAAATTCTAGGCAATAACAGTAAACAAATCACTCCTTTTTTAATATATTTCAGACTGCAAACCTTTCGGTGGTCTTTAAGGAGTCTACTTCTACCACCCCGTTGATATTCATCCTCTCTCCAGGCACAGACCCGGCTGCTGATCTTTATAAATTTGCTGAAGAAATGAAGTTTTCCAAGAAACTCTCAGCAATTTCTCTTGGACAGGGACAAGTAAGAACTCGCACAGAAGCGCTTGCCATTTCAAGCAAACCTACAGGTCTAGACCATGTTATGTTCATCCTCTGGAAGGCTGTATAAAGTATACTCCTGCCACAGGACTTACTAACTGGCATATAAACTACAGGCATGCTCAGAGGCACCAGTGATTCTTCAGGTGTCAAAGAGACTCTGAGCCAAGTGATGTTTGAACCCATTTCTTTCCCCAGCGTTCAAGAGCACTATGTACTGACTTTTTACAGGTATTCCTCAACTTATGACCACAATTGAGCCCAACATTTCTGTTGTTAAGTGGGATAGTTTTTAAGTGAAGTTTGCCCAATTTCACAACCTTTCTTAACACAGTTAGAATATTCTAGACTAGAATAGAATAACAGAGTTGGAAGGGACCTTGGAGGTCTTCTAGTTCATCTCTCTGCTTAGGCAAGAAATCCTACACCACTTCAGACAAAGTTCTCAAGTGAGCCGTTGCAGGTGTTAAGTTGATCACACAATTGTTAAATGAATCTGGCTTCCCCATTGACTCTGCTTGTCAGAAGGTCTCAAAAGAGGATCACATGAGCCCCTGAACATTGCAAACGTCATAAATATAAGTCAGTTGCCAAGCGTCTGGTTTTTAATCACGTGACCATGGGGATGCTGCAACGGTCATAAGTGTGAAAAACAGTCACAAGGCACTTTTTTCAGTGCCGCTGTAACCTCAAACACTCATTAAATGAACTGTCGTAAGTCAAGAACCACCTGTACTTTTGCTGTAGTTCCAGTCAATTTCATACATTCTCCAAAAATAACTTATGATATTGATGTATAGCTAAGCATTCCCTGATGCCACAGCTTAATTTAGAATACAGAGGACAGTTTGTTATTATTATCCTGAAGCGATCGGGCATCAAAAATCTTTACTATCTATTATAAAATATCACACTGTGTACTGGTAGGTTTCAGTTCTATTTAGTGCCTGGATTGAAACTATTTTAGTTTCCTTTAGCCAACTTTGTGCTTTTTTGTTCCTTTCTAATAAATGTAGCTGCACTAAATCTTTGAAAGCTAAGGAGTCCTTCTTGTTGAATTTTCTTCTCCTAGTCATAGATTTGGAGAATAAGCATGCCCCCCGAATTGTACCTGATGATACAATATTCTGTGTCATTGATTTTGTTTTAATTCTTTTTATGTTTATATTAAATCAGTAAAAAGCCAAAGGGAAAAAATAAACTATACTTAAAATTGTAAAGAAAAGGGGGGGGGGAGAAAAGGAAAAAAGAAAACCCAAAAAAAGGTCACTTTGCAAACCATCGACTAATTGGGACCGTGCGCTTATCCTTCCAATGTTGAAGAACAAGTCACAGTATGTAAGGCACAGGGAAGCTGTGTGCTTTGTTCAGATGTCAATCTCTATGTTGTTATTTAGGGACCACGAGCAGAAGCCATGATGCGCAGTGCTATGGAGCGTGGGAAGTGGATCTTCTTTCAAAATTGCCACTTGGCTCCAAGCTGGATGCCTTCTCTGGAGAGACTCATTGAAGGCATTAACCCTGATAAGGTGAGATGCATATGGACTTAAACTGTCTCTCTTTGATAATTTAGCACTGAAAATAAATTCCCCCTTCCTTTGGGAAGATTGTGCCCCCCACTTCTAGGCTGGAGGGGGAGGGCCACAGATACTTGTGCTCTCTGCTGTACTACCCCCGACTTTAATTTGATGTCAACATTTGCAACAGCTTTTTTTGCAGGGATAAGAGAAGTTTCAAAACTTTGACCATTTGAACAGATATTATTACCGAGAAAGAAACAGAAATTTCTACTCTTATTATCTCTGTACATTTGCTTAGTGTAGAAAGATTGCATATTGCTGACCTAGGCACAGAAACTCTGATTTTACATTACTTGTGCCTAGAATGAAAACTGTTTTCTTCCAAAGGTTGGAGAGTGTTAGTAAATATTCAATTCTTCTTTAGTCATTGGTTGCTAACTCAATATGTATTTTCAGTAAGAAAATAAAATATAGCCAAACCTATCCCTAGAACAGGAGTGTCAAAAAACTCGATTTCATTGAGGGCCGCATCAGAGTTGTGTTTGAACTAAGGGGGCCAGGGTGGGTATGGCCAGAGTAGCTGTGGCCAACTCAACATCACTCATGTGGGGGCACCTTTCCCGAGCGCTCTGCCAGCCAAAACAGACTACGTTTTCACTGGCAGAAGTACCACGGACCGGTCCTTCGCTGTTTCCCAGGGCAGCCCCATGAGCAAGATCTAAGTACCCTGTGAGTGGAATCCGGCCCCCAGACCTTGAGTTTGACACCCCTGCCCTAGAAGGATAGGAAAACTATTCCAATCTATTTTTTAGATCTTTCCATGCTTTCTAAAATAGGAGAAATTCTTTAGGATGAATATCTTATTTTATTCCCCACCATGTCTGTTCAACAAGGACTTTTCTGATGTGAGAGAAGCTAGATTCCAATAGAAAAAATTACTTTCTAAAAGTTTGGTTTCAGGATACTGATGTCCTACATCCATTTTTCTGATTCAGGTACACCGAGATTTCCGACTTTGGTTGACCAGTTTGCCAAGTAACAAGTTTCCAGTGTCCATCCTCCAGAATGGATCCAAGATGACCATTGAGCCTCCTCGAGGAGTTAAAGCTAACCTGCTGAAGTCTTACAATAGCCTGAGCAATGACTTCTTGAACTCCTGCATCAAGGTAAGGAATCCTACCCTTCCCTACCTCTAGACTCCTCCTCTCACACACACCCAAAAAAAACACCTTAGTGCTCTCTTCCTTTGACAACTTTGGTTTGCCCAGAACAGGTTCAGTCTTCCTTACATCTGCTATATTGTGGAAGTAATACATAGGACACCGAGCAGAGGTGGGTTCCTACCGGTTCGGACCGGTTCTACCGAGTAGGTAGTAGGCCACTGGTGACGTCACGGAGCTGGTTCTGTTGCTCTGTGGGCACCGACATCTTTTTTTTTGGGGGGGGGGAAATTCCAGATTTTTTTCTTCTTCTGCGCATGCACAGAAACCGAGTTTCCGGCACTGCGCATGCGTCGCCATCTTGTTTTCAGCCTAAAATTTTTGGTGCTTTTTTCTACTGCGCATGCATGCAAGGCACACCCACGCAGCACGGGAGGCAGGGAACCGCCGGCAAGGTAAATTAGAACCCACCCGATACAGAGGAATTCTGGAATCCTGTCATTCGAACCATTCATTATTATTTCCCTATTTCTCCTTTGTCAACAGTTTATCCTCATGGACGTATATTCCTTTGGTTGGAATGGAGTTAAGAAAAAGGCATTCACCCTTTCATTGTACAAAGTCTGAAATAGAAACTAAAAAGCAAACAAACATACACACTCATATGCATGCACCATAACATTTTATTCGTGGTCTTTTAGAAATCACAAGAGATGTTGTGTTTTGCAGGTTAACGAATTCAAATCCTTGCTCCTTTCTCTTTGCCTGTTCCACGGCAATGCGCTAGAAAGGAGAAAGTTTGGGCCACTGGGTTTCAATATTCCATACGAGTTCACCGATGGAGATCTACGCATTTGCATCAGCCAGCTGAAAATGTTCCTGGATGAATATGAAGAAATCCCTTACAAGGTAGGCTCCCAAGGCTTGCAAAGGGTGAAATGAAGCAGAAGCATGAGAGTTTACGAAGCGAGAGGTTTGTTCTATTTCTGAATCCAGCTGGATCTTTTGCAGAAGCGTAACTTGTTTAGCTATATATGATTTTTTTATTTATCTTACTTAAAATGTTTGGTTTGTAGCACTTCAGACTAATAAAATCAAGAAACGATGCAATAAAATTGTATACGGAATGCAGGTGCTATTCCCTATCTAATGGGATAATGCTTTTATTTCTACCTCAAGAGGTAGCAAAAATGATTAAATAGTGCCTCAGTGAATTTGTAAAAAATAAACAAATAAATAAAATAGTACAATAAAATGGATAGCTTGGGGAAATTAAGAAAAGTAGTATTTAAAAAAAAACTTCTGCAAATGTTGCAACCATTGTACTAAGGAAGTACCACAGACAGCTTTAGCACAGATTAGAGAACTAGACCTTGGAAAATCCAAGAACTCTTTCATTTAGAGTTGATTGCTTTGAAATAGCTATAATTATAATCATGAAGGTTATAACCTAATGTGCAATTTTCAGGTAGACAATGTAGCAATAAACAATGATTAATAAGCAAAATTATATAACGTCAGGCTAATAGCTGCTAAAACCATTCCTGACAAGAACAAAATAATCTTTGCTTAATAATACGATGGAGGTACAGTAGTGTTTGAGATATTTGATTGTGATTTGAGCAAATCGACCTGGCGCTGCAAGAGACTTCTGAGTTTTCAACTGGAATTCAATGTTGTGGGAATCTGGCTGGCATATTTTCTTTTTTGGAAGAGGTCCTAGGTATAGTAGATGAAATGTGCAGCAGAGTAAGGTGACCTGCACATATGTGCATTATGATGCTTTAACTTTGTAAATAGTATTTTTACCCCAAAATATAGAGATCCGTCTGGTAAGACCTGCCTAGAAAAAGGATTTGCTGTATATTGAATGTTATTGTTAACTGATGAGGTTTTTGTTTGAAAATATTGGCTATAAATACAATCAATGCTTTCTATGTTCCGGTGCTTTGCAGGTTTTGAAGTACACTGCTGGTGAAATTAATTATGGAGGCAGAGTAACTGATGATTGGGACAGACGCTGCATTATGAATGTTCTGGAAGATTTCTATAATCCAAGTATTCTAAATCCAGAGTTTTCTTACTCTGAATCTGGTATCTACAAGCAGATAAATACCTCTTATGATCTCAATGTAAGTTAAAGGGGGGGGGGATAAACAAACTGACCTGGTCTAAGCCCAAATGACTAAAAAGAGTCAGATCCCAATAATACTTGAACAGAAAATTGGAGGTAAACAAACAAGAAACCACACAGACAAACCACTTGGAAATCTAGGCAAGATGGGCAACATATTTGTTCAATAAATAAATAATAAGAGAATCCCCTTCCATGTAGTTGCCGAGGGAATCTATATGAATGTTTATAAAAATCCTAGGAGTCCAGCTGAATTGGAGCAAAGCTTTTGTTTATACTATGCAGAGAACTAAGTTTGTTCTTCTTTTAAGTCTACATAGTTTGAATTATAGGTTCAAAAAGATTTTTGTCTATCCATTGGTTAAATTCCCACTCTGCTTTTTGGAAGCTTCTTCCAATGTATACATTTTAATTAAAAACTAGAGTGACCAACCTAGCCATGTGTCTTCATGTCATATTCAGGTGCGTATCATGGTTTATTAGCTGTGCCTGAAACACATGCTATCACACTTACTGAGCAGCTTATTTCATTTCTGCCTTGTCTATTAAAAATATTCATCATTGTCCTTCTTGACTTGTTTCCACCACCAACACCCCCTCCCCAAGGGATACATCCAGTACATCAAGAGCCTTCCCCTTAATGATATGCCTGAAATCTTTGGATTGCATGACAATGCCAACATCACCTTTGCTCAGAATGAGACCTTCGCACTGCTGGCTGCAATTATCCAGCTTCAGCCAAAGAGTTCAGCTGCAGGAGGACAAAGCAGGGAGGAGGTTTGTAAACTTGTTTCTTACCACTCTTATGGCTGGGAAGAGAGGGCTGACAAGTAAGTGGCCATACATGCGTAGTAGTGTCAGAAGCCAGAGTTTAGCAAAATATTGCTTCCAGTGACAGATAGCTGAGGTGTATGACAGACACAGCTGTTGGACATGACTGAAGAATTATGCAATGAAATTATTCAGCGTAATGCATTATTTTTCAGTGTTCAATATTTACTGTTTCTTTAAAATGCAGTCCCTTGTCTGTTGGCTTTTCATCACAAAGTGTTGGTTGTAGGGTCCCATGCTTTAAGAAGCTATACAAATTCTAGGTTGAAATTCTAGAAATCAACTCATTGCTCCTGAAGGAGGAAACAGAGGGATAGGTTACATGACCCTAAAGCCCAGTTGCAATTCTGAATGTAATTTAGATAATCTCATTTCCTTTTGAGGAAAACGCTTCCTGTCATCCAACACTGAGTTTCCTCTGACATTTTCTGCCACAATTTTGTCTGTTGTCTAGATTGTAGAGGAGACCTCAAATGACATATTGCAGAAAGTACCTCAGCCCGTTGACTTGCAGGAAGTGATGTTGAAATATCCTGTGTTGTATGAGGAATCTATGAACACTGTTCTGACACAGGAGGTGATCAGGTACAGTCCATGCATTCATTGAGCTTTCTGTATTTTGATAAAATTGTCAGTTAAAAACTACTAGAGGAATCATAGAGTCATCGGGCTGGAAACGTCTTCAGAGGTCTTCTAGTCCAAGGCAGGAATCCTTATACCATCCTGGATAAATAGTCGTCTAATCTTTTCTTGGAAACCTCGAGTGATGGAGCACACATAACTCTTTACACCATTCCTGACTGGGGTCTGCAGACGTTCTCTGCTTTCCTCAGAATGAAAAAAAAGCATGGTTCCACCTTTTGAGTCTCCAGGCATATGGAAAAGAAGCAGAGCTGCTGTTGCCATGACTGTTGTTCCCTCTGGTTCCCATACCATGGAACTCGATACTCAGGAAAGAAAAATTCCCTTCATAATGCCTATACAAAATATTCACTGAGCAGTTATCTGAGACAGTAGAAAAACAAGTGATGGTGAAAATTGCAGTATAAGTTGGGACGGTTTCCAAAATCAGACTATTTTAATGAATTGATCCATTGTACGGAGGGGATATTTTCTGTAGCCATAATCAACACAGTCTGATCTGAGACCCGATATTCCCCCATAATGTATAACTCTTATGAAGCACCACAGTACTGTAGTTAACCGATACTAAACCTATAGATTGAAACTTGTTTTCTACCCCTTTTGCATCTCTGGACAGTTGCATATCTTGGCAACTGAATGCTATCAGAGCTTATTGTGTGTCCTGCTGATATATAAAGACCTACATGTAGCTCTGATTCAGTGACAGTTATGCAAAAGTTCGGAGAATCTTAAAGAGTGTGAAAATGCATAGAATTTCAATGAACTATATTGGGAGTTAACATTAATAGATTAATTTGCTTTGAAATTATCTTGCTTTTGAACAGATACAATCGTTTGTTACAAGTAATTGCACAAAGTCTAAAAGATCTGCTCAAAGCTCTTAAAGGCTTAGTAGTAATGTCTTCCCAGCTGGAGTTGATGTCCAACAGCCTGTACAACAACACTGTCCCAGAGATGTGGAAGAGTAAGGTAAATACTAAGCAGTGTTTTCATAGGTACAGCAATTTCTGTATTCATGAAGTCATCCTATAAAAATGCTCTCATTCCAGTTTCCAGCTGTGGTGGCTGATCGGATATTTTAAAGGAGCACAAAATCAAACTACATATCATGCACAAACCAAGGCAGAACAATCTTGATAAAAGTCACTTCGACAGTTATTTTTATTGCTTGTCTCATAACCACAAATGTTCAACTATTGAGAGAGGAACACACTTGCTTAAAGGTCAATTTATTGAAAAAGCGCTTTGCCTTTTGTCTTGCCATAGGCATATCCGTCTCTGAAGCCCTTGGCCTCCTGGGTGAACGACCTGCTTCTTCGCATTGACTTCTTGCATAAATGGATTGCTAAAGGAATACCGCCAGTTTTCTGGATAAGCGGCTTCTTCTTCCCCCAAGCTTTTTTAACAGGAACATTACAGAACTTTGCTAGAAAGTCCGTGATATCTATAGACACCATCGCTTTTGACTTCAAGGTCAGTGAAGCCATAAAAATTACCCAAAGAATCTATTCATATATTACTCAAAAATGCAGGCATTAAAAATATAAATTACAAGTGCTTTTCTACCTTCCCAATTAAGGTACTGAAGGAGCCTGTGGGTGAACTAACTGAGCGTCCTGCTGTGGGCTGTTACATCCATGGCTTATTTCTAGAAGGGGCTCGATGGGACCCTACATTATTTCAGCTAATGGAATCCAAGCCTAAGGAACTATACACAGAGATGGCTGTCCTTTGGTTAGTTCCTATCCCCAACCGCAACCCTCCGATCACAGGGATGTATCTGTGTCCCATTTACAAGACACTCACTCGGGCAGGTAAGATTTTTTTTTTCCTTCAGAGGCACAAGGCATGTAGTCTGCTATTGTGCCTAAGAAGATAGGTAAAAAAAAAGGCTCTTTTTTGCCTTTGAGTGAAAGGAGCAAAATGGGAGTTGTAAGCCTCACACATTTATCACCATCTTCATCAGGTATATTTTTAGACATACTTTTAATTAGTTTATTATATGAGAGGAAGAGACTTAGTCATATGAAAAATTGGATGATACAGAATAGGGCAACGTACAATTATCCTCTTCCTCTCTAGCAGGAAGAAAGCCCCAGAACAAGCGAGGAACCGGTCTGTCTCTTGAAAAGATAGCGCAGGGCTATCAGTGACTGTCTGGCTCAGCATTTCAGCTGATATATCAAGCAAACATTTGCAAATGAAGCACTTAGCAGTGTTATGGTATTAAAAATAGCCATCTCTAACCAGGCAATTAACATATCTCAACATTTACCCTCTCTCTTGCTCTCTCTCCTTCTCCCGCACACAAACAAGTTTGCAGTTGCTTGGTGATCTATATTTATTCTGAGTTGATTTATTTTTGTGAAATACTATTTATAAGAAAAACATGCTAGATATTAGTCACTTACCAAGAAGATTCCTTAGGGTTTGATGTGAAGGAGACAATTTAAGTACAAATTAAATTCTGCTGCCCAAGAATGTAGGGAATCATGTGGCTAAAAGGTCAGTACTGTGTCACTGACTCCTTTCGGTTTTTATTCATAGCCAAGCTTTGAAGAGACTTTCAAGGAAGCCATAGAACAAAGAAGTATGAAGAGATACTTTACTCATTCTCAAATGGTGGATTTGAATTAATGTTAGTCTCAAGAGAGCACAGCCTTCAATGTTTTCTTTGCCCCATTCTAGAAGGAATGGTAAATGATCTGTGTTGTTCATTACGTGGTGTCTGGAGGCATCCAAATATTGGAGATACATAAGCTAAGGTTCCCATAGAATGGGAATTTCTAATGAAGCACCTTGCCTTACCTTGTCCTCTTTTATAGTAACATGTTTTATAGTAACATGTAAGTGTGAAAACTTAGACTTTCTAGTGTATCTAGTGATGTATTTATAAACATTGCTGAGGACCTGATTATTGTTCCAGAGGAGAATGCAATGCTCCAAGGTTGCTTGAGCAGCTTTTGGCTTTCTTATGGTGTGCAGGCTTTCAGCCCTTTGGCTAAGGTGGTACTTAAGGTCGTGCTAAAGGAGACCAGGATTTCTAGGCTTGTTTCACAAAAAATGTTTGAGTGGGCTTAGTTCAGCAGGTTCTATGAACTAGATCATTATATTGTCATAATATGGCTTGTTGAGGCATAGCAAGGTACACAAACCTAATACTTGTTTCTTTTAGTCAATGTTTAGGATTTAATGGGTTGTGTGAACCCACCCTGATGGTCTGTAATATATATTGTGTAATGTTTAGTGCTCAGAATATAACTGATTTATGCCACAATCATGTATGAAGGCTTAGGGTAGATTAAATATAGAATGCATTCCTGAAATCTATAAAAAAAAAACTGCTACTTTTTGGAAGAGGAGCTATGTTGTTAGCACAACTGAGTTATTTTGAAAAATACAAAAGTATTTGCTGTCAGTTCAGATAACTCTGCTCATCCTGGATTTTAGAAATAAAGGCTCCTGAGTTTTGAAACCCATGTTTCTATGGCTGCTAAAGTTCAAACTGGGTGGCCATAAGGAACATTTAGAAACATTTATGTATTTTTCAGAGTATTAGGTGCACCTTAGTTTTGAGGAGGAAAATAGGGGGGGGGGGTGGAATTCTGCCTACCAGGTATTCATCTGGCTACTCCTAAGCCTGGTCAGCTTCACACATTAGTTCATTCACTGGTTTTGAGGTTGGGGAATAGTGTGGGATATGCTTCAGCACATTTGTTCGCTCACTTGTTTTGAGGTTGGGGCTGTGCTTCTAAAGCACAGCCGATTGTCGGAGGGAGCAGCAATTAGAAAAGCA
The DNA here is from genome assembly GCA_032467955.1 of Pseudoxenodon macrops. NCBI lineage: Eukaryota > Metazoa > Chordata > Lepidosauria > Squamata > Pseudoxenodontidae > Pseudoxenodon > Pseudoxenodon macrops. Next base: position 78,038 of record JANHFT010001133.1, on the reverse strand, counting down.
GGCAAAGGACGGAAGATGGCTTAGCTCGTGTTTGGGCTGGAAAACAGCTTCAAAAGCACAGCTGATCCTCAGAGGGAGCTCCAGTGACTAAAGCAGGCAAAGCGGGGAAGGGGTAAGAGAAGGCAGCAGC
>JANHFT010001133.1:32458-42873 GCA_032467955.1 Pseudoxenodon macrops | reverse complement strand
GCTTCTCCATGTGTGTTTCACTGCTTATTTGCTATTCAGGACATTTTTATGGCATCAGGAGATTTCCCCCCCCTCTCAATCCTAAGTTTCTGATGTCTAAATCAGGGGTGGGTTCTAACTTACCTCGCCACTGGTTCGCTGCCTCTTGCGCCTTGTGGGCGCGCCGCATAGGTGCGTGCATGCGCAGTAGAAAAAAGGTCCAAAAAATTCCCCCCAAAAATCCCAAAAACAAAATGGCGATGCAACTCGGCTTCTGCGCATACACAGAAGAAGAAAAAACGAAAAAATACAAAAAAATTAATTTTTTTCCACAAAAAAAAAAAATCGAAAAAAAAGATGGTGGTGTCCACAGATCAGAACCAGCTCCGTGACATCACCAGCAGCTTACTACCTACTTGGTAGAACAGGTCCGAACTAGTAGGAACCCACCTCTGGTCTAAATTGATTTTACTATTCCTGGATCCTTTTATTACTCAATTTAAATTCTTGACTATTTTTTTGTACTGTTATTCTGTAACAATTTTGAGAGCAACTGTACTATATGTATATTTGGGGTGTTCTGTAATGGACTGGGAGCTGGGCTATAGTGTAGTTTCTATGAAGGTGAACCTGAACTAGGGAAAGTGAACATCAAGTGGATTTCAACCAGTCAATCTCAGTTTTCTTGTGGGAATAAAATTAGTTAAGACTCCCACACCGGAGCCATCTTGAACTCTCAGAGAGATATTGGCATAAAAATGCATTTGACGGTGATGATAATTCATAATAATTATGTTGGAACTGGATTAGTGTAAAAAAAATGTTATTCTTCACAAGTGACAGATTTTACCCATAATATTACGACATAAATTGAATAAGCTACAATTTAATAAATCATAACTCAGTGTGTGAACTCTGCCTACATAAATCTGCCACTTCAGGATAACATTCCACATATCTGATGAAATGGATTGTTCTACACTTCACCAAACCTAATGTTTCCATAAATCTGTTATGTCTTTATATTTTACGGTGGTTAGCTTGATATTCTTTAACACTGAACTGTAATGACCGACTAAAACTGCCAAGACACCAGAGCAAATGAAATCCTACCAATTTTGTTCAGAAGCTGATTGCATTCTCCTCCAATATTGTGATCTTGAGATATTGAAAGATATGTCAATGACTACTTCAGCTTCAACCACAATAATACAGGAGCACACAACAGATACAAACTCAAGGTAAACCTCTTCAAACTTGATTGCAGAAAATATGACTTCAGCAATAGATTGGTCAATGCCTGGAATGCACTACCTGACTTTGTTGTTACATCCCAACCCCTGTAACTTTAACCTTGTCTATTATTGACCTCACCCCATTCCTAAGAAGTTTGTAAGGGGCATGCATAAGCGCACTAGCGTGTCTACCGTCCCTGTCCAACTGTCCCCATTTATTCGTATCCATTTCCTGTGTTCATATTCATGTTTATTCTTATACCTATTATCTTGTAAATGATTAACAAATCAATTAAATAAATAAATAAAAATAAAAATATTGGACTACGTTGCCCATCTTTCAAGTCAGCATTAACATTATGGAAGATGGATTCCAATAGGTCTGAAAGGAACTTCACTGGGAATGAGGGTGAACTGCTTGGGCATTTATTAGGCTATAACATGTGAAATCCATTCCCAGCTCATACATTGCTTATTATTTTACTCTAGATCATGCTCCTTTTGAACTTTTTAGGACTTTTTTTTTAAAGCTTCCTGCAATTATAGCCTGGCAGATGCAAGAAGAAGTTCACCAATTTCTGTCCTCTCTCTGATCTCGTCACTCTCTGCTCTTCAAAGACCTGAAGTCCACATTAGCTGAAGGGCTACAGCTAGAGAAGGCAAAGATCAGAAAGGCCATCCTTTCAGAGAGACTTCTCTGGGTGGAGAACAGATCAGGTATCAAATCTACACAAGATGTCAATTTATATCTTTTATCCCAACAAACGCAGTGGTGGGAACAGTAGCTTTTAGTCAATTTGGTTTCTGTTCTTGCTTTTCTGTTTGGCCTTCCCAGGGGGCCTCAAAATGCTCTGATCTCACCTTCTGCAACCTGACACTCTCCAAAGGGTCTAAAGACTGGGCTTCCTAATATTTCTAGCCATGGGGAATTCTGGAAGTTGCAACCCTCACACACACACACACAGAGTTCCAGGATGAGGAAGTCTGCACTAAACAACTCACCTAAGAAGTCTAAGCAAACAGAGATGGGGTGAGGAGGAAGTGTACTTTCTTTTCTTCCTAAAGTCTGCAGGAAAAATCCACTTCCGGAGATCCACTCAGATTAGAGCTGAGGTCATTCAAATATTAAACCAATTACTCAAGTATATGCTTGGCAGTAGCTGCTACAGTCACAAAAGGAGTTTAACATCCCAAAATGCCTTGTTGAACATTAGGGTAAATATATTCCACTAACCAAGTCTGAAAAAAATATACCCTGTTTCCCTAAAAATAAGCCCTCCCCAAAACACAGCAACCATGAGGTGACCCTGCTTGCCGCCTCCTGCACCTCAAAAATAATAAGACCTCCCCGAAAATAAGGCCAAGTGCTAATTTCGGGGGTCAGAAGAAAATAAGACCCTGTCTTATTTTAAGGGAAACACAGATTATTTTACATTTCCTTTTTAAAAAAATAAGAATTGCTTCCCCTACTCTTTAAAACAAATGGGGCTTAAGGTAGACATAATTGCATTGGGGCTTATCTTCCCCACACATTCTACCTTAGCCATTCTGGGGATGCTATTCTCTTGGCAGTCTTTGCTGGTTAGCAATATGTAGAGAAGTGAATAGTAGGCCCAGTTATGGAAGCTACCAGATAACACACAATATAGCTACAAAAGAAAGCCACCAGTGACTTTCTCTTCAGTCCTGGATAACAGGCCATAAAAAAGCCTGATTCAAATGATTTCAGAGCCCAGAGACTATCTGGTAGAGGTACAAGTCGATTACTTTATGTTGAATAGCAGCTACACTAGAAACAGTTGGTATATTCACTGTACCTTCCCCTCCCCCCCTCTTGCTCGCTCTTATCACTTTTCATCCCTTCCCATCCTTCAAAAGCTTTTTGAAGACAACCTCCAAATGTCTTAATTTTAGTCAAGAGAAATGCTTAGAACCAGAAGTGAAAATGAGTGATTTGGCCAGGTTCTGCAAAATGACCTCCCAGGCTCAGTCAGTGAGAAATGGAGGCAAAATAAATCACTTTTCCTCCTCCACTAATCCATACTTCCTGTTGCATACATTTTTCTAGCTGTCTGCCAAAAATTCATCTCCGTCATTATCATCATGATGAAGTAACTTCTATTAAGAGGAAGTTGAAAAGCAGTTAAGTCCCTTTTCCCTTGAAAGACCTAGTGGTATAATCCAGTAGTGGAATTCAATTTTTTTTACTGCCGGTTCTGTGGCCGTGGCTTGATGGCCGTGGCTTGGTGGACATGACAGGGGAAAGATGCTGTAAAATCCCCATTCCCTCCCCACTCCTGAGGGAAGTATATTGCAAAATCTCCATTTCCCACCCCACTCTGGGGCCAGCCAGAGGTGATATTTACTGGTTCTCCGAACTACTAAAAATTTCCGCTACCAGTTCTCTAGAACCTGTCAGAACCTGCTTAATACCATCTTTGGAATAAGAACTGAAAGGCAGGATGAGGCAATAATTCTTCAAACGGGAGGGGGAGGAGTAGCATTTCCAAAAACGAACCACCTTTGCAGCGGTTTTATATACCACAACTGAACTAGTAATACATTGGCTCATCTGTTGAGCAGAGATAAAAAGGTGTCATGGATATATTCACTGTTTTTTTCACTCGTATTTCTCAGCCTCTCCATCTTCAAAGTTTCCTCGTTTCCCCATATCGTCTTTACTGCAATCATGTTTTAAATCAAACCATCGTCATGTAACTTATTTAATTGCTTTCGATCAGTATGTTGTACAGTGATTGCAGCTCTGTGTTGTTTTTAAATAAAATATTCCAATGTAGTAAAACTGTAATTCACAAAAATGAACTAGTCCCTGGGCTAAATAAACAGATCCTTCTCCTCTTTCACCCCTGCTATTTTAATGGGTCTTTTCAGCAGGAAAAATGGGTGCAGATTCTGAAAGATCTTTTCAATACAAGAGTAACTTAAAAGACCACCATTACTCTTGCGTTACCAAATGTTGGGAATGATTTACTGGGATTAATTATATAAAATGACAGTGTTATCCTACAATAACAGGTATTCATCTATTTTAGACATTTCCAAAATGTTGGCCTCCAACAGTGTTGAATGAGAACTGGTGTCATTTTCAGCCTAGTCCTATTTCATGAAACATCAAAGATTTATTGATTGGAACAAGATGAACTCATTATTAATTGGACTACTTTCTTTTAGTTTATTTCCAGGATGAATGATTCTTACTTATCCATCTTCCTTCATTCTTTTTAAGATTTATTTCGATGAAAGCATTTTCACTTTCCTGGCAAATATTGAGTGGAATTCCGTAGACATAGACATTGCAGGACATCCATATTTGTCTATGGTAGTCTGACAACTCTTTTTCCAAATAAAAGTATTTATTAAGAGCTTTCAGGAGCTGCAGCTCACCTCATCAGATATATATATACATTCAGAAATCCTCCATCGATGGAGGATTTAAAAGAGAGAGATGTGTGGGAAAAGTCTGTTTGGTCATGCAAATGTTATGCATATGAATTGCTCTGTGGATTTAACAGATGTTTTCAGACGATTGGCATCTAAACTAAAAAAAATGTTTCAGATATTTTAGTTCATACAAAGAATGGGACAAAGTAGGTTTGTCCTGGATGTAGAAGAAAGCATGATTTTTCTGGATAGAAGTATGAGGAAGAAGTATGAGGAAGAAAAAGCCAAGGACATTAGCAGCAGCTATTAGGAGGGAAGGGTAGACATACAGAAGATCAGAAATGGCTGGGCTATGCTGGAGCTACTAGGGAGAAGGGGGAAGAGAGGACAACACGAACCAGTCTTTCCCTGTTTGGCCAATTATCACACCAGAAAGTATCTTGAACTGGTGTTTTGCACTGAGCATTAGGCACAAACCAAAATTGTTTTTATTGGGTATCATGGAAAAAAATTATAAGAAATAAATACAATATTTAATTATACATGTGTTAAAGGCGGCAAGAATAATTTATGTGCAATATTGGAAGGCTGACAATATAGCAAAAGAAGAAGAAATAATAAGAAAACTTTTAGAATGCGCAGAAATGGACAAGTTGACGAAAGAAATAAGGGGAAAAGAGGGAACGGAATTTTATCAGATTTGGAATAAATTATACAATTGGTTAGAGGAGAGAAATAAGAGGTGAAGAAATGTATAGTAGAGCTCAGAGAAATCCAGCTAATATAAATATGTAAAGTATTAAAGAATAAAATTTATAACTATGTTAAGAAAAATATAAACTAGAATATGTAATTAATTAATAGATTGATATATACTGATATGGACTTGTTGTAGAAGGGGAATGTGAATCCCCATTGTGTGGTTTTTATATTTGTTTTTGTTGGTGTAATTGTTGTTGTTTATATGTTTTTTATAAATAAAAAATTAATTATAAAACAAAGAACATTAGGCATAAACCCCATGGACCTCAAAGAAGCCTTAGTTGTGTGACATAAAGGGACTGTTCCGTGTGCCAAGAGAATCTAATATATCATTTGTTTATTATAAATACTTGGTTGATGGTGAGCAATGATAAAAATGGATTCAAAGGAAAAACTGATGAACCGACTTTATGAAGTAGTTCTAGCGGGTTTTTTTTCCTGGTTACATGTGATGATAAGAATCGTGCCCATCCCACCTACCATGGGAGTCTATTCTGCTTCTAGACCCAACAGATACTTTCATATGTCCCCATGTATTTGTACTCATTTCATGTGTTCATGTCCATGTTTATATTGTTATCTCGTACATGTTTGACAAACTAAATAAATAAAAAATAAAAATGTTCATTCCATTTAATCCAGTCTTTTTTAATGGGACAATGTTGAGTAGTATGGCCAATCGAGATGTTAGCAGTGGAACCTAAAGTTTACAAAGGGCTTGCTTGATCATTGAAGGACTCTTGGCTTGTTTTGAATGAGCTATATATTAAAACTTAAGGAACATGTCACAATCTTGGCAAAAGAGAAATCCACAAGTTGGTATACACAAATAGAATAAGGGTTGGAAACATACCAGTGGATTATTGCCTTGGTGCAAGCCAGGTTCTCTGATCTGCCTGTCCTTTTGTTACATTTTATTAATTAAACATATTCATGCTGACATATTACAAGGCAAAGCACAGCTATAGCATCATCTTTATTTCAGAGAATGTCTGTGAGCCATATGTTGGTTCTATAGGCATTCTCAGGAGTAACGAAGACTGATGGTTGCAGCCCAATGCTTCCTTTGAAAACATGCCCATCTGTTAGGAAATAGTCAACCACATGTAACAGAGTAGATAGGAGGGGCTTGTAGAGATGGTGGGTGAGAGTAGAGGACAAATTGGAACAGCCAGAATCACCATGGCAACCATTTCATGAAATCGTTCCTGACATAGGACTATTCCTTCTGCTTTTCTCAAGTCCTTGAGTCAGCACAAAAGCATAAAGGCATAAATTGTTGCGCTACAAGGATTGCAAGTAGCACTTTCATCACTTTAATGTGAGACAGATTAAGGAAAGCAATGGGTGGAATTCCTGTTGATGGGAAAAATCACTCTCCCTAACATGAGACATGGTTGAAGCTTAGGAAGGAAGTGAGTTTTGATAGATGGCTTGACCCATCTGTGAGAATCTGCCCGTCAGTCCAGAAATGGAATCAAATCTCTCTGCTAAACAATATTGTGATTGTCAAGAAATAATATGTTTCTACTTGTTTTTTTCAAGTCAATGCTTTGAAGTGCCAACTTCTTAAACCCTTCTTCCTTCAGTGAGATGACCTATCTCATGGGCTGGGTCAATGTTGGGACCTTCTGTTTTGGGATCTATCCCACCGCAACTTTGAGGAAACAAACTGGAAACTCTACAGTCTCCTGTTTTATTTTTATTATCTATTCTTGGACATTACAGTGCCAGGGGCCACTCAATTCAAAAGAACCCATGGGAGTTAAAGCTATTAGTGGGAAGATATTCAGACAAAACTGTTTCCTGAAAGAGTTGTTATGAGGCTGGACAGCTATCCTGCATCAGCATTTCCCATTTGACAAATGTTACAATCCAGGTCTGTCTTGTTCTCCCACTCTCCTTTGCTCCTTTTCTATACAGATAGTCCTCCACACAAGACCACAATTGAGGCCAACAATTTATGTTGTTAAGCGAGATATTTGTTGAGAGTTTTGGCCCATTTTACGACCTTTCTTGCCTCAGTTGTTAAGTGAATCCCTGCAGTTGGTAAGTTAGTAACCCGGTTGTTAAGCAAGTCGGGCTTCCCCCATTGACTTTGCTTGTCAAGTTGCAAAATGGGATCACATGACCTTGGGACACCACAATCATCATCTGAACCAGTTGCCAAGCGTTCGAATTTTGATGCCATGATCATTGAGATGCTGCGAAGGTCATAAGTGTGAAAAACGGGAATAAGTCACTTTTTTCAGTGCTGTTGTAACTTTGAACTGTCACTAAATGAACTGTTGTAAGTGGAGGACCACCCGTATTAGAAGGGCAGATGCTGGCAGGGCTGTTGATAGGTTCTAGCAATGAACACCTCACTTCTCCTGCCATATTCCCAGCACTGCTGCTGTAGCTTGTCTTCTCTGCTGCAGCCACTGCTTGAACAGCAATAAAAAAGACGAAGCCCTGATCAATTGGTAAAATGTAACTAATATAGATATATATTATTCCAATTAATAATAAATGTTTGAGGAAGCCAGCTAAAAGCCTTCTTCAGAAGATTAAGGCCCTCATGCTGTCATCAGAGCTGAAAAGTATATTTAAAAGTCCTTCTGATACTGCTTCTCCCCCTTATCCCAAAATATCTCTTTGCAAGAAATTTTTTAAAAAGAAGTTTAATATGAAAAGCAGCACTCAGCACTGGCAACCTGACAGAGGTATAAAGATCTTGCAGACTAGGAGAGAATAGAAACCCATTCCGCATGTCCCATCTGAACTAGCCTCCCCTTGTCTGATTAAAGTTGTTCCAGGCACCCTTGCTTTCACACACCCTCTCTTGCTGATTGAGGAAGCTTAGCCATCCCTATGGAAGCCAAGTGGCTAAGCTAAGCCAAGGCAGCCATGAAGGGCAGTGCCAAGTGACTAAATGAGAGGTGTGTGTCTTTGCCAGCACTAAGTGGCCCATCCCAGCTTGACCATGTAATCGGTGTTAATGAAGTGATCTAGAATACGTCCATAGCAAGAGGAGTCAGAAAACTGAAATCTCTACATTTAAATTGGACACATGCAGACTCCCTTCAAAGCTGGCTGGGGATGAGATGAAAGCACCATCATTGGGAACACATCTTCTAATAGCAGTTGGCAACTGTTAGCATCTTCATCCTCTAGTTAGAAAGATGTGAGGATGAAGCTCATTGTCTCCATATGTACCAAATGGTCCCTGGAAATAAAATAAGCCAGGATGAAGGTAGTGGTGGTGATGATAGGACTTTCAAGATGAATTTGGAGTGGAAACTTGAGAGGTTGCCCCAATTGCACCTGCTTATCTGCTTTATAGGAATTCCCCTTTTTTTCTTATTATACTGTCTTTGCATATTTGCAAACACGGCAAATATTACTCAAATGTTCATTTTGTTTATAGAAAGATGGGTGCAATGCCCCTGCAGTTTTTCCTTCCTTCTTTGATATGTATATAAATCCCACTGATTCATATTTCTTGGAGGATGGGAGTGTTCACCCACTCTGAAAACAGCACCATCTGCAATAAGTCATTATCTAGAAGGGAGTCCCAAAAGAACAATTCGCTGCATCAGTATCTGTCTATTTGCTCTGGAACAAGTCTCCGGTATTGGCCAGTTTGTCTAGAAATTAGTCACCTAATTTATACCTTCTAGCCAATTCGCTAAGTTACAGCAACTTGAGCATTGTTTTCTGCACTCTAAATCAGTTGATCTCAACATGGTCCATCGGGGGACCATGCCATATTTCTAGGGGGCATCATTCTGTTGCTGCTGCTACACATTGTATATTTTGTATATTTGAAAAATTGTTGGCAATTACATCTGCATAGAATTAATTTTGATAGCTACTGTCATGTATTGAATATATATAGTTTTGTTAAACCCTGTGAAGTGAAACTAATCTTTAGATGACCCTAACTGTTAACTTCAACTGTTTTGGAGGGAAACTTAGAAATTTTATATTGAGGCAGGCTCTTTCAAGTATTATGATTGGTTGAGGCCCTGTCAGTCCAGAGTATAAATTACAGGGATTTGCTTGTTGTTCTAGAGTTCCAGTTAACTCAATAAATGCTGTTGTATCTATGCTGATCTGTTCTTGCCTACTGCAGCCCACTACACAATACCTATTGTGTTTCCCCAAAAATAAGCCCTCCCGGAAAATATTTAATCGCATGTGCAGCCATTCCCCACTATTTCCTCTGGTTCGGGTTAAGGAGACAGAGCTGGAAATCAGGTAAGACAACAGGAGGAGCCCCGTCTTGCTCCATGCACCCCAAAATAATAAGACCTCCCTGAAAATAAGACCAAGTGCTTATTTCGGGGTTAATTTTTTTTAAAACAGGGTCTTATTTTTGGGGAAACACGGTACTACTACTAATATTAAGTAACAATAGCTACTACTATAACATTAAGACTTTGTCTTAATGTTATAAAGACTGTTATATTACATGATACAGTTCAGATTAACAAACAATGCAGATGATAAAAATAGGCAGCTAACAGCTTCTTTGAAAGGGGTTGCAGAGGTAAATTATATTCATGAGGGGCTGTGAACAACAACAGAAAAACAGTTGAGAACGCCTGCTCTGGATTAGTAATACTAGGAAGAAATCAGTGCGCTCCCTGGTAACCGTTTCAACGAGACATTTCAATCCCAGGGCCAACTTGTCCTAACTATTCATTATGCTGATGAAAATCAAGAAGCAGGTGTAAAACTACCCCCAAGTCAGAGCTTGCTATGTAAGATTTAATTTATTTGTTGAACAAACTGCTAGTTTTCATTTAGCTGTCAATCTTTAAAACAAAGGAATTAATACAAGTCCATGAAAGGCAAGGTTTATTTAGGGCAAATGCTCATGTGGGCCTCCAGTGGTGGATGGTTGCACTGCCCAAGAAAAAGTGGCCAGCAATAAGATAGTCAGAAGTGGTGCAGAGAAGCCAGACTTTCCGGGACAGGATAAGATATTGGCAAGCAAAATATAGGAAGCTCAGGAATAGGTAAACCAAACTACAGTACGTTATGTGGCTA
>JANHFT010001133.1:13516-24436 GCA_032467955.1 Pseudoxenodon macrops | reverse complement strand
GTTCTAATTGTCAGGACATTTCTCCTCAGTTCTAAGTTGCTTCTCTCCTTGATTAGTTTCCACCCATTGCTTCTTGTCCTATCGTCAGGTGCTTTGGAGAATAGCTTGACTCCCTTTTCTTTGTGACAGCCCCTGAGATATTGGAACATTACTATCATGTCTCCTCTAGTCCTTCTTTTCATTAAAAAATTACAATTAAAAAGAAGATAGGAAGGATAATAAAAATGCTACAGCTATACATGGGTTAGTAGATTTGAACTTCATTCTTCAATTTAAAAAGATACATTTAATAAATTCTGTTAAATTTTTAGATTAAATAATAACATTATTTAACATTCAATGGAATTTGGTTTTTTTTTCCTTGCCAACCTTTACTTAACAAATTCATACGGTAGAACTAATAATTTTTTTCAGAAAAAATATAATATGGCAACTTTGAATTAAAAGTAAATAAAATACTTAGATTCTTATGCAGAGAATTTCTATAAAACTTTAAACATGGGATTTAGTAATTGTGCTTTTTCACATGCACATAAAAGGCGGCCCTGGATGTTGAAAAGTCAGATGAAAAGCTCAACAGTTTTGTGAAAACAATAGAAGAAGAGAAAGATTATTATAAATCTGAAGCAGAAAAGTTGAAGAAGATGTATCGAAGTACAAGTCCTAAGCGGAGCCTGTCTTGTTCTATTTCAAAAATTTCCTCCCCAATTCAGGTATATATTTTCATTTTATGAAAATACAGAATGTATGCATTTAATTTTTATTGCTTGATTATATTGAAGATTATAAGATTTAAAAATTAAACAGACCTTATTCTCCAATGAATTTATATAATAAAGTCTTCAAGCTGACTTGAATTTTGATAAGCTGAAGGATATATCTATATAGTTTTCTTGGCAACACTTTTGATATGGTTTGTCACTGTCTTCTTCTGAGACATGATTTTTAAATTTGCTTGTTGTATAACTATGGAATTCTCTGATGACATAGCCAGATCAGACTTAGCTTCCAGTTTCTATCCCAATATATACAAATTTTAGCTATCCTACTTACCTAAGTAGTAAGAACTTACCTACTCTCTTTAACCATAGTTGCCTGTATTGCAAAGATTGATTTGTGATAGTTTAGCAAGAGAGTTATTGTGCTAATGGGAACTGGAAGAAATACATGACATTTGCTCATTTTTCCTTTATGATAAATAAGTAAGAGCTATATATATATTTCAAATCATCCATTTAAAGCATATCCTTACTTATGGTAAAATAATAACATTATGAAATTAATAAAATGTTCAAATAGTTTGAAATTCGGAATATTGCAAATTAAATTTATGTATTCTCCCTTCCAAAAAAGAAATCATTTCAAAATGTTAACATAGAATCTTGCAATAAATATTATATATTTGAAAATGGGCATTTTATCTCCATTAAACATTTAGGGAAATCACTGTGATAAAGAATATCTACAAATTTCAGTAGAACGTGATGAGTTTAAGACAATGCTGGAAAAATATCAACGTCATATAACAGAACTCCAGGGGAATATCAAAGTTCTCATGGCAGAAAGAGACAAAGCTGTTTGTCTCTATGATCAGGTAATTTTTGGATAACGCATTTTAGTAAAAACAATTTTTGATGTATTACAAGGTATTATATAAGTTCCAATATATTATAAAATGTCTTATAAGTATTTAGGATAATCTCAAATAGCCTTATAGGTATTACCTTCCCCTAAGACTGTTGTTATTAATTGCAAAGTCATGTCCGACCCATCGCGACCCCATGGACAACGTTCCTCCAGGCCTTCCTGATCTCTACAATCCTCTGGAGTCCATTTAAGCTCATGCCTATTGCTTCAGGGACTCCATCCAGCCACCTCATTTTCTGTCATCCCCTTCATCTTTTGCCCTCAATCTTTCCCAGCATTAGGCTCTTCTCCAGTGAGTCCGTCCTTCTCAAAAGTATTTGAGTTTCATCTTCATGATCTGGTCTTCTAAAGAGCAGTCAGGGTTGATCTCATCTAGGACTGACCGGTTTGATCACCTTGCAGTCCAAGGGACTTGCAGGAGTCTTCTCCAGCACCATAGTTCAAAGGCCTCAATTCTTCGGTGCTCAGCCTTCCTTATGGTCCAACTTTCACAGCCATACATTGCAACTGGGATCATGCTACTTCTCCCAAATTACACAATGAATAAGCCAACATTATTTTATTATGGCGAATAAAGATTTGCACTCATTCTCTTCTTGGTACATTTGTGCTTTTTGCAGCAGATTATCACAGTAATGGTTACACAGTAACAAATGGATGGAAGATACACAACACGGCAAAAAACAAATGGTTTGTCTGTATGGCCAAGACAGCAGAGGACAAACAGAAATGGCTGGATGCTATAATCAAGGAACGGGAACAAAGAGAAAGTAAGTTTGTGACTGGCACTTTTTATATTTTAGAGACAAAAGTCTGTATACATTTGCAGAATTTTCCCATCTAAAAAAGGAGCAGCTTATTTTCATTGTCATGGCCAAAAAACATATATGGTGATAGTGGTGCAGAGGTATAATTTAAGCATCTACAATGTAGAAAGTTTCTCCCTTAAAACAGATTCAGAGATGTTGGACTCAAGTACTCTTGGCATATTTGAATATGTCATATTTGAATTTATTTTGCACAACATGTAAAAGTTTTATGGTTCTGGTTTTATAAACAAATAAGTAACTTTATTATTTATTTATTTGTGAAATTTATATAGCTACCCAGCTCACGAATGTGACTCTGGATGGCATACAGGAAAAACAGAACGATAAAACATATCTTATATAACCTTTAAAAACAATAAAACATATATATATAATAAGACCACAGGAGAGTGTTAAAAAATTAATATGTAATAAAGCCTTGTTCTTTTGTTTCCAAGGGATTCCCGAGCCTGCTATAAGATGTTCTAGAAAGGAATGTATATTAGTATTCCTTATGCTAACTATGGAAAAATTATAATAGTTTGTACAGCATACGTTTCGTTAAGGTTCTGGCATTTACTTGTATCATTAAACTCTTTTAAAATCTTCCATATGCCATGAAAAATTGACCATGGGTGTAATTCAAAGTGACACAGTTACTCCACTGAAATTATGACAGCATTTTGGGCACTTGCCAATTTATTCGCATTTGCAACCAGTTGCAGCATCCTGCAGTCTTGTGATCCTGATTTGTGATGCTTTTTGCTGGTTTCTGGCCCTCCAAAAAAAGCCCCAACCTATTCAAGGAACTGGATTTGGATTTACGATTATATGATTCACTTAACAACCATGTGATTCACTTAACAATCCCGTGATTTGTTTTTTAAAAATGGTGGGAAAAATGTTTTGAAAATGAAAGTCTGGTTATATGGTCCTTTGACTTAAAAATGAAAAATCCCAATCCCAATTGTGGTAGTAATAATATTTAACAGATTAACAGAGTTGGAAGGGACCTTGCAGGTCATCTAGTCCAACCCCCTGCCCAAGCAGGAGACCCTACATCTGCTTCTACCTAGGAATGAACTCACAATCTCCTGATTGTGAGGCAAGAGCTGTACCTCTAGGCCACAGCTCAAGTGAGCCTTCACTCATTCCTTCCACCATACCACTGAGGGTCAATTTCTACATCCTCAACTATGTGTTTATTTCCCTTTCTCACCGCCCCACCTCATCCCAAAAGTCTTACAGTCCTGGAAGAAATGCCCTGTGACAAACTTGGTGATATGCTTTTGTTCTAGATATATTTTTAAATTCAAAAAACAAATGATGTCTAGGCTCTCTAGATAATTTATTTTTATTTTTCAGTCCATCCCCTGCTTTATCTTAAGTTCCCATAATAGTGACATGGACATTGAAAATAGTGAGAGGCAGTTTCCCTTTTGTTGCGAAATGGGGAAGTGGAACTTTTTGCTTCTTTAGGAGAAAGTTAGGGAGCGCATCCTGACTGAACTAGTTTTTGTAAGCTACCCTACTGATCAATGGGCAAGAATACCGATATATATTGAACGCAGGACTGATCAACAAGAGAACCAATCAGCTGCTCAGAATTTAAATATAGCTCCAAACAAACAACCAATCACAGACCAACTGACTAAACTGGCACACAATAAACTAAAGGAGAATAGGACAAGAAAATCTTGCTGCTGTTGTTACCTAGTCTGGTAATGAAATGTTCAGAAACTAAATTGAAAGAAGCTTGGAGAGCAAACCACTGCCAAAATCATGCTGATCTTTTACAGGTAAGATGGCAAATGCCACACCTGCCATCTTGCTGTAGAAACAAATGCAGAAGTGTCAAATTCCATGGGAAAAATTGTACTGGGAAGGTTTCTTCAGTCTCTTCTACCACCTCCACCCCCTGCTATATTTTCCTGATCTAAATTACCCAACTTCCTTTTTCTACTGAATTTGGTCCTCTGAGTGAAAAATATACGCAGCTGTGTCATCAACCTTCTTAAGTTACAGCTTTTGGAAGAGCAATAAAATTAAATGGCTTTGGAATTCCCACAGTTTCCTGGATATGTTATGACATTATTTATGGCCATTCAGAATTGAAATTGATCGTATATATGTTCATGTCAAAGAAAACCTACTCGGTAACGTCAGAGGACTTAGAAGTCAAGACATACAAAAAGAAGCCACATTACATATGCCTTGAGATAATTAATATCTGCAGGATCAAACTACAGTTAACGTTTTTCACAGATCTGTGTGATTTAAAATAGAAATTCATAATTTAAATAATGATTTCATATTTCTAATTTGCATAGCAATGACTATTGGAGAATAATTGGGAAGTTATAAAGCAGGGGACATGTTGTGCCCAATGTAGCGCCCATTGAAATGTTGGACTACACAACCCATGATTTACAAACAGGATTCCCAATCTATCTGAGATTATGGCTACTGAATCCAACAGTGCTGGATAATGCTAGATTGGAGGAAGGTAAATTATATTATGATGTTTCCCTGCTTGGGTATAAGTGTTTGCTGTGAAGCCAGATATTCTTTTGGAATGGGTATCTGAACTTTCCCTGGTCTCATTAGAACTTAATATCTTTATTGCATTTGTTTTACCGTAGCAAACGTTCAACAAAAATCACCACAGTCTACAATAATCTAAAATCTGGGAAATGTTTTATTGGACTTCAAGCAGGTGGTGATTGAAAGCTATTCTTATCACCATCGTATTCCCATAAAGCACCTATTTTTTGTTTTTTATTCCTATTTTTAAATTTGTAGTTTAAATAATCGACATTTGGATTGGTACATTCTTGACAAATGTACCTTGTCCTTTTATGTATACTGAGAGCACATGCACCAAAGACAAATTCCTTGTGTGTCCAATCACACTTGGCCAATAAAGAATTCTATTCTATTCTATCTACTTTACTAGTTTAGTATCCACATTGTCTCATTACAGATCACATTATGATTTCCTCATATCCCCTGGGTTGACAGAAAATTACTTATTATTGTTTATAAAATATAGTTCCCCCAGGTCCTGTAAAATGATAGTTTGCCATTCTGTTTCCTTAGCACATTTATCTTGTAGTTTTTCAAGTAAAACTGCTGGCCAAATTTTATTATGAGCCACCTTACTGGTGTGAGGAGAGGCATAAAATAAGTAAGTAAATAATGCAATTTTCACATGATAAATTATTCAAATATAAAGCTGAGCAATTCATGATTTAACTGAGAAAAATAAAATTATAATAGTTTTTTTGCTACTTGATTCTATATTTATCACGTATACTATATGAAAGATTCTAAAACTGAACTCTTTGTTTAGTTATATTATTCAGTTCATCAAAAACGTTTTCTCCAAAATCTGATTTTCCCCCACATGTGAATCTAAGATAGAAAAATGTTAAAGCTGATACTTTTGCAAGCTTTTGCAGCTCCCTTTTAATATGAAACAAATGTGCTGTGTTTGAGTATCTATCACATAGCCTGCAAAAATTTAGTAATTCTCTCTCTTTCTCTTTTTCTCTACACACACAGAGTGAATTATTATTCATGCATAATGCTACTATAGCTTCTGTATTTAGATTAAATAGTAAAGAGATAATAGACATTCTTGTTTAAAACCTCAAAATAAGAAATTGTCCTCTTACTCTTAAGTAATAAGAATTATTAATTCTTATCCAGGTCTTTGTGGGGTTATTAATTTGATTTATTATGTCTTAAAACTTGCCAAATTTAAATTTTTGTAAACTTCTTTTCACAAATAATCTTTGAACACAATCAATATATTGATAGCAATTTGATTTTACAGACGAGTACAATATTTACTAATTTTCTAATAGGACTGGCTATGGTTCTGTGACTAAATCCAGACTAGTTTGGATATATAATTTTATTTATAAATGAGGAGGATGGGTCATGATTTAATATATAGTTTATAATCAGTGCAAAGTAGAAAAATAGGTCAATATAAAATTACATTTTGTGGTTTCTTGCTTGGTTTGGAAATAAGGATAATTTTGCAATTGTATCAGAATGCGGGAAAATTTTTCTCTTGAATGCACTAAATTACATATTAATAAGAACTCTTGTATTTAAATATTCTTGCGCTGTTCCTAAAATTACTTATTGAGTCTGATCCTGGTGATTGCCATTCAGAACTATAACATTTGTAATTTAGATTATCATTAATTTCATTTGTATAGAATTGCCTGAAGGTATATAATTTTTTTCAAAAATCATAAATTAATTAATATTTTAATTTGGTAACAATTTGACCTTCAGAGATTTTTCAAAATATTTTTATCTTGATTTGTATTATTGTATTCATAATATTTTTGTTTTAGATATAAAAGCTGTGTGGTGACTTTATTAATCTCCAAAATATCTTATTCTTTTTTCTTTTTCTTTTCTAACTGTTCATGTCAGGATGGGTTGTAAATCGTTTTGCTGCTGGTTCGCTCAGGGTTGCCTCTCACACATGCGCACAGCAATCAAAAAATAGCTCCTGCACATGCACAGAAGCAAAATTCAAAATGGTAGCGCCCATGGAGACATCAAAGGAACAGGGTCCGTGATGTCATCGCTGAGTTACTAATGATTAGAACTGGTTAGAAATTGTAGGAGCCCAAGTCTGGTTCATGTATATATTGACAGCCTGCTTACTGTTTTTTGCCAATATATTCTTGATTTCTATGTCTAATTTATTTGCAGATGATGAAGATTCATTTTCAATTATACTGATCTGGTTTATATATTCATAATTATCTGATTTATGTACTAATATTAATACTTTCATAGATTCCTATCTTAAATTATCAGTATATTGCCTAATATATATAAAGAAAATTGCATAATTAAAAAAAATTATTACAATCTGAAAGAAATGTTATTTTGCTGCTTCATTAAAGGTTAATATAGGATTAAATGATAAAAATGAGTGTAGGTTATATTATTATCTAATTTTAACTCTGATACATTGGTAATTGGGAAGTCATGGTTCCCTATAACTAGATTAAACTCTGATTACTCTTATACAGTAATCTTTCGGTTTTAAAGTTTTGAATAGCAATCTTTGTTCAAACTGCTCCTGAGTGTGTGTCCCAGCAGCAAGTTCTCTATGTAAATCCATTTAAACACTGCATTACATTCTGAAGAAACCTTGTTTGTTAATGAATTAATTATTACTTTTTTGTCCCATTTCCTTTAGTAAACATTTAAGATTTTTAAAATTCATCTATAGCAATGCTGCAGAAAATTCAACCAATAGAATAAAGGATAACTATTTTGAAAAAGGACAATTTGTTGGAGGGAATGAAAGAGTGAATGGCAATGCCTAGCTTAAATATTAATTTGAGTTTTACAGTAAAACCACAAATGGATAGAGGTGGATGATTTATTTTTATAATTTATTTATTACTTACCCGTTTCACAGAAATTTCCATCTCAGTGATGGGGACTGGTACCTGGAGGACATGAAGACATGGTGGTTCAGCTAAAGTATGTTACCAAAATGACTCCCAACCCTTATCCTATGACTCTACATTTATGTAGTTTTAATAGTCATAGACAATCATTATTGTCCCAGCTATTTTCTCACAAAAATAAATGTGTGCACACAAATGGCAGTTGGACAAATCACTTGTTTGAAAATTAAACTTTCCGTAAATCTGAAAATTAGGGCTAACGGAGGTATACAAACATTCTCTTTCCCATGTTATTCAATAGTTATAAATATAAATACTTTCTATGGTCTTTTTCTCTTTTATCCTGAGAAAAACTGGATCAAACAGAATGGCAAATTCCAACAAGCAAATATCTTGGGCTATCTAAAAAAGCAGGGCAAGGTCCCATTATCCATGAAAGTTCATTAGCCACATAGGAAACCAAGCCTAATAGCAGGCTTAAATAATTATTGTAATATTCATATTATGGCTACCTTTATCATAGCTCCTTTAGGTAGTGTATGTATACATACATGCATACATACATACCTACATACATATCTGGATTCATAAAATACAATTTTTCACTTTCCAAGATAGATTTCTAATTAATACAGATTTTTAAAAAAAGAAATGGGGTATCTTTTGTGTTCAGGATGATGACTGTCTTCATAAAACTCCTTACAAACTTGGAATCATATAGCTAAGTAGTAATCAGGCACAAAAGTGGTCCATGCATGACTATTACCGCACAGGTGTCCATTGATATTGTAAGACTTTGTCGGAGGAACACATGTAAATACTATGGAAGAAAACAGTGAAAGCCAAGCAATGTGTAATATAATCAAAATCAGCCAGCCAGAATTGCTCCTTTGCTGATCTATATACATGAGGCTCACACATCTACTGCTTTTTTCTTTTACTGCACCTTAAACACTTGAAGCTCTTCCAAAACGACTTCTTCAACAGCAGCAAAATTTCCTCTTTGTAAGGCTATGACTTTCAATATGGAGCCAGCCTCTAAAAGGGAGGAAGGAGAGAAAGTGCATTGAAACAAGGCCATCCCTGGGGTCGCCTAAAATCCTGGCAAAACTCATTGGGAACTTTTTCAAAAGCTGCTCTTGAACAGCAAGTAGCCAAGAATCTGACTCCTAGTCTTACGTTACGAGATACACTATGATAAGTGATTTTGGATCTTTCCTTTGCATCCCTGAATCATTTTTATTCTTTCTGTCCCTGAATCTTTTACATTTAAAAGTTATTGGGGAAATGCTAATTTGAAAAGTAACTATTTTTCAGTGCTCAACTTTTCCCCCTTAAAAAAATGAAATGGTAATTTAACCAGTTCATTCCCCCCCCCCTCATTATCCAACCTTGACTTGGAAAACATTTCTTGTAGTTTGCCAAGCTATTGTTTTTCCTTGCCGTTGAATGGGGCCTACATTTTGAAATGCAACAAGCAAAAGGACACAATTTCTAAGAAAGGAGCCTTAATGGGAGACAAATTTGAACATTCCTCCCACACAGCACTGTAATTGGAGATTCCCTGAAGAAGTATTTTCCCTGAAGAAAACACATGTCTGACTCACTCAAATCCATCCATCTCCTTCACCATTTCTATCCTCCTGAATAAGTAAAAGCTGAAAATATTATATTCTGCTGGTGTAAGGCAAATTTCCTATAGTGCCAAAAAATGCCAAATCATTCAGAGCACCTCATAGTGGTCACAATGTAGTTCTAACTGCTTCACAAATTGGTCCAAATGGCTCGTTTCTATTCTGAATTCAGCCAAACATGATGCACAGACCTTGTTTCAACGGATAGCAAAGTTTGGCTTGTCCATTTATCAGCATTTTACCCAAGACTCCTTTTCAATGTCAGGATGTATGTACTCTGAAGATTTGAAAAGTCAGGACATTATCTTCAAACTCACAAATCATTCTACATAACGACAAATAACTCCATATATTGCTAACATGTTTGTGAAGAAGGCACAGAAGAGGTTGTATTTCCTGAGAATGCTCAGGAAGATGAATCTATCTCAGCATCTACTTCTGTCCTACTATCGCAGCATCATTGAGAGTGTCCTGACATACGGTATTCTTGCATGGTATGGGAGCAGCTCTGCAGCAGACAAAAAATCTCTACAGAGAATCATTAAAACTGCCCAGAATATCATCGGGATCCAACTACCAGCCCTGGACAACATCTTCGCATCTTGCAGTTTGAGGAAGTTGCACAACATTCTCAGAGACTCTTCTCATCCTTATTACAATCTTTTTGAACCATTGCCTTCTGGCAGAAGATACAGAACTACGGTATTAGAACTCGGACCACACGTCTTCTGAATAGATTTTATCCCAGAGCTACAATTACACTCAACAATGAATTAAACAGCCACTATCAATGAACAACTGTTGATCAGCATTACTTGGTCTGTTGTGTGGATGCAGATGGTTTGGAGAACTGTTAGCAGTGGCAGAGTAAGGCTCTGCCCACCCACCCCGATGTCATTATTTCCTAGTTTTTAACATTCTGCACATGGGCAGTTTGTATTGGCTCATACCAAATCTATAGAGTAGGTAGTAAGCCGCTGGTGACGTCATAGAACTGGTTCTGGTCCGTGGATGCCGCCATCTTTTTTGTGGTTTTTTTTGGGGGGGAGGATGTTTTTTTGAATTTTTTCCGGGTTTTCGGCTTTTTGGGGTGGGGGATTTTTTGTAATTTTTTTGTACTGCGCACGAGGCGGGCTCACATGGCGCAGGAGGCAGCAAACCGGCGGCAAGGTAAGTTAGAACCCACCCCTAGGCAGAGGATCAAAAATCAGACATGACACAGAGCACGCACTTCCGAACCGGTAGGGAAGGTAAGTGGATTTCACCGCTGCTCCAGAACCATTTCCAACCCTATAATTCTATTGCACTTTCATCAAAATGCACGGTATTTCAAGTTTATCTGAGGTAGAAATACATTTCCCAATTTAAAGGTGACTT
>JANHFT010001133.1:1646-13416 GCA_032467955.1 Pseudoxenodon macrops | reverse complement strand
TCCTCACACACCTCAACAGCCTACACCCCAAAATACAGTTCACCATGGAAACAGAAGCTAATAACCAACTTCCCTTCATTCATTCATTGCAGAGCAGAAGAGAACAGACCATGCTAGATGTTTTTCTTCTGTACTACTCAACGGAATATTATCATTATATGTTTAAATTCAAAGATGATTTTAATAGAATGTAAGTGGTACTAAATCAAAATAAATCTGGGATTAGTTTCAGTTATGCAGCTCTAGACTAACATACATAGGCTTAGCTGCTGTTCCCCCCCTCCATTTCTCAGCTTGACTTCTAATAGTAAATCAAATGGAAGTGAAAAAATTTGTAAAAAAAAAGGTTTACATATACAGTGTATTCGGAAAGTATTCAGACCCCTTCATTTTGGTGAATTTTGTTATGCTGCAGCCTGATTCTACAACTGTTGAAATTCATTTTTTTCTCATTAATTTACACTCAGTACCCTGTAATGACAAAAGTGAAAACAAAATTTTAGAAATGTCTGTAAATTTATTAAAAAGAAAAAAACCCTGGCATAAGTATTCAGACCCTTAACTCAGTACTTTGTTGAAGCACCTTTGGCAGCAATTACAGCCTTGAGTCTTTCTGGGTATGATGTAACAAGTTTTGTACCTCTGGCTTGAGGGATTTTTTTGCCATTCTTCTGTGCAAATCATTTCAAGCTCAGTCAGGTTGGATGGCGACCATTGGTGGACAGCTTTTTGTAGATTACTCCAGAGATGTTCAATAGGGTTCAAATCGGGGCTCTGGCTGGACCACTCTAGAACATCCACAGAGTTGTCCCTAAGCCACTCCTGGGTTTTCTTGGCTGTGTGCTTAGAATCGTCGTTATATTGGAAAGCAAACCAATTCAAAAGATTCAGCCAAATCTGATGCCTTAAGTGCTGTGGAACACATTTTCATTGAGGGAATAGGATAGGATAGGGCAGGGCAGAACCTTGGAGGTCTTCTGTTCCAGCCACCTGCTCAAGCAGAAGAACCTATACCATTTCAGACAAGTGACTGTCTAGTCTCTTCTTAAAAACCTCCAGTGATGGAGCACCCACAATTTCTGAAGCAAAGCTGTTCCACTGGTTAATTGTCCTCACTGTTAGGAAATTTCTTCTTGATTCCAGGTGGCTTCTGTCTTTGATTAATTTCCAAACATTTCTTGGCCTGTCCTCTAGTGCTTTGGATAATAATTTGAACTCCTCTTCTTTGTGGCAGCCCCTCAAATACTGGAATACTGCTATCATGTCAACCCTTTAGACTAACCAAACCCAAAACCTGTAGCTGTTCTTCATATGGTTTAGTCTCCAGGCTTTTCATCATCTTAGTTGCTCTTCTCTGAACCTTTTCCAAAGTCTCAACATTTTTTTTGTAGTATGATGACCAAAATTGGTTGCAATATTTTTAGGGGTTGGTAAAGCAACACTAATACTTCACATAATACTTCTATGGGATTGTATTAGCTTTTTTTTGTGGCTCCTGCTGGACCCTGTGGGCTCATATTCAAGTGATTATCCACAAGGACTCCAAGGTCCCTCTCACAATTACTGTGTTTGAGGCAGGTCTAGCTTAATCAGTACTTATAGCTTTATTTTTTCCTGCCTAAGTGTAAAGCTTTGCTTTTCTCCACATTAAAATTCATTTTGTTGGGTAGGGCCCATTGTTTGTCAAGATCTTTTTGGATCCTGAATTTGTCTTCTGGGGTATTGGCTATTCCTGCCAGTTTAATATCATCTGCGAATTTGATAAGTTTCCCTTTTATTCCCTCATTTAAGTCATTTATAAAGATATTGAAGAGTACTGGGCCTAAGAAGGTACCTTGTGGTAGCCCACTTCTTACTTCTTTCCCTGTGGATGTAGTACCATTAAGGACTATTCATTGAATATGGTTTGTCAGCCAGCTACAAATCCATCTGGTGTTGATGTTGTCTATTTCACATTTTTCTAGTTTACAAAGAAGTAGATCATGGTCTACTTTGTCAAATGCCTTATTGAAACCTAAGTATGCTATATCCACAGCATTTCGTTGGTCTGCTAATTTAGTGACTTTATCACTAAATCAATATCTCTGTTCTTTATTCCATTCAGCTTTCCCTCAATCCTGACCTCCCAGTCCCTGTTGCTGAAAAAACACCCCAACAGCATAATGCTGCCACCACCATAATTCACTGTTGGGATGATATTGGGCAGCTGATGAGCGGTGCCTGGTTTCCTCCAGAAATAACATTTAGAATTGACACAAAATAGTTCAATCTTGATTTCATAAGACCAGAGAATCTTGTTCCTCACAGACTGAGAGTCCTTCAGGTGTTTTTTTGCAAACCCCAAGTGGACTTTCATCTGTTTTGCTTTGCTTCTGTGTAGCCATTCTATCATAAAGCAGATTGGTAGAGGGCTGCAGTGATGGCTATCCTTCTGGAACTCTGTCCCATCTCCACACAGGTTCTCTGGAGTTTGGTCAGAGTGACCATTGGGTTCTTGATCATCTCTCTTACTAAAGCCCTTGTCCCTTGATTGTTTAGTTTGCTTGGGTGACCAGCTCTTGGAAGAGTCCTGGCTGTGCAAAACTTCTTCTATTTGAGAATTATGGAGGCCACTGTGCTCTTAGGAACATTAAGTGAAGCAGAAATTTTATTGTAGCCGTTGCAATAATCTTGTCTCTGAGCTCTTAAGGCCATTCCTTTGACTTCATGGCTTTTGCTCTGCTACAGTATGCATTGTCAGCTGTGAGGCCTTCTATAGAGAGGTGTGTAGCTTTACAAATCATGTCAAATCAATTTAATTTACCACAGGTCGACGTCAATCAAGGTGTAGAAACCTGTCAGCAATGATCAAGAACAATGATCAAAAGCAGATAAAATATAGACACACAATTGTAAGAATATTTCTATCATATGTCATTGCATGTATGCATGCACACACACACACACATGTATATGTATGTGTATATATGTGTGTGCGTGCGTGCATGCAATGGCATGTGATAGAAATATTCTTACAATTGTGGGTCTATATTTTCTCTGCTTTTATATGCTTTGCTTTCTTGCTTAGAGAAGGCATTCTATATTTTGCAGGGCCATGACTCTATAAAATGATAAATGAATTTATGTTCTATCACTTCATAATTAAAACAAAATTTAATTAGGATTGGGCAAGAAAGAACAACAGCGCCAAGCTTGCTTAATACGTTCCTTGTTCAGGGACCATCCAAAATTATCGCAATACTAAAAAATAATAATAATAACTATCTTCTATAGAAATCTTTGGGGGGCTCACAGCTGATCAAATGTAAAATCAATCTCCATTTGTCGTTTTTTTTAAAAAAAAATCTCTACTGATATCATAAAACTCAATTGATGGCACTACAGATGTTCAGAATGAATAGGCTGACAAAAAAAAAGAACCTACTGATTCAGCAGTGGGAAGAAATGAAGAGGCAGAAGAGGAAAAAAATGCCATCATGCTAAGCAAATCCCAGGGCATTTGCCTTTTTCTTTTTTTTACCTTGATACCTGATCACCTCAAACACTGAGCACAGGTGTGAGAATTCTCTTGTGTTTGACAGTTGGTTGAACAAAGTCAGTGATAATTAACTCCCAATCAGCATTTTTGGCTCCTCTGAAGTCGTAGTTTGATTTTGCACTTTGCAGACAGCTTTGCAGTTCTATACAATGCATAATTATACAGCTTATTTCTTTTTCTTTGTTTTGTTTGTGTGTGTTTTTGCCACTCCTTTTCTTACTTCAGGAAAATATGACCTAGATTTTTTTTTAATCTTTTAGTCACTTGAACTTATTTTTAACTGTTAAAAATTGCATATAAAAACACAGCATAGCAGCTGGCCATTACATAAATTATTTTTTGAAAAAGGAACATTTACAAAAAAACTTGGAATAACACAATGTTGTTGTTTTTCTAGCACAAAATGTGCGTTTATTTTTTTCCAAAGAATCTATGTAGGTCTCTCCACATGTCATCCTTAGTGAAGCGTGCAAACCAGCATCTGCATTTTCTGCATCAAATGAGGATAACACATCTTTCTCCTTCTGTCCTGGCCACTTTTGATAGAGGCACAATTGAGAGCGTTTTAACAAACGGCATCCCTGTTTGGTTTGGTGGCTGCAGATAGAAAGTCCATACAGAGAGTGGTAAGGACAGCCAAGAAGATTATAGGAAGCTCACTTTCTGTTATTCAGGATACTGCTTATAAGCGCTATGTACTTAGAGCTAAAGCATTGTTTGAGACCCCACATACCCACTTCACAGTCTGTTTCTGTTGCTCCCCTCTGGAAGGAGGTTTGAAAGTATTTCTAGCAGGACTTTCAGATTCCGTAACAGCTTTGTTCCCTATGCCATCCATCTGGTAAACTTGCAAGATTAGTTTTTCTAGCCATATGCATTTATGCATCTAAACTACACTGTGTTGTTTCTCTGTATCATATAATATATGATATATTATAATAACATTATATTACTACAATAATATTATATAACAATATATAATAATATATAATAATAATATAATAATATAATAACAGAACTATTAGAACTCGGACCACACGTCTTCTGAATAGTTTTTAATCCCTGAGCTACAATTACACTCAACAATGAACTAAAGGGTCACTATCAATATGCTGTTGGTCAGCATTACTTGGTCTGTTGTGTGGATGCTTGTGTGGTTAGGGACAGGGGATTTTTTGGTGGGTGGGGGTGTGTTTCGGGATTGTCATGTGCATTGGTCTGGCCTCTGGGTGTTATACAAATTTCGCTGTATGGGTATACTGTACAATGACAATAAATAAATAAAATAAAAAATAAAAATATATGGTATCTGCCGTTTAGAAGAGAGATGTTCAGGTATTGCTGAACCCCAATACATCACATGATGAACACTGTACCTGTGCCAATGAACATTACATCATAATGCCCGTCCTCAGCTTCCACACGGTCTACCACCAACTGCCGTAGGCGATGCTGCAGGTTGGTTTTCACCAGCACAGGGCGCCGTTGTATTGGATACACAGATTTGCTCATCAGGGGGTGAGCACGTGCAAATTGCAGTACCTCATCTGGGTAGTCTTTGGTGGAGGAGTACTGACGACTTGGCTGGTTGGTGGTTTTGCTCGGGCACTAGGAAAAAGGAAACCATTTTAGTAAATAGCTCTATTCATACTATTTATCAGGAATCAAAGCCAACTCTTTCTCCCATTTCATTATGTTCCTTGATTCTTCCCATGCTTGCAAAATTTATTCCAGAAGTTGAGGAAATTGTTCTTTTGTCATTTCCACTGACATGAATAGTTCTGGCGGCTTTAGATAATTACACAAAACATTATTTTGCATGTTATTTTTGTAATTTCTTTGTTTTATGACAAATTGCTCTTCCTATACATTGTTCTTTTGTTTTCTTTTTCAGGAAAATCATCGTCTTTATTCTTATACTTACAACTCCTGGCCTTGGGTAAGGCACCTTGCCCTCATAAGCTGCCCACTGATGATCAGGACCATCTTTATGAGCAAATGGTCCATTAAAAACCTCCCAGATGTCTGCCATACGATAGACACAGATGGCGAAGCCTTGGAAGACATTGCTGTAATGAGAAAGATTTAACCAAATATTGCTTGTAACACAAGATTTAATGTAATTGAGATTTGCTTGTTATCTCTCGAGGCTGCAATTCAGAAAGAAAAAAAAATGCTTTTAGGTAAATAAATGCCTAGAAGGTTACAGTTTTTTGGGGGGAAATAATTCATACTGTATGAATCCTACTGAAGTTGGCTGAAGAAGAACTGGAGAAAAAGCAAACTATATTGGGTATACAAAAAATTATAAACTCGTTACTAAGGACATTTTTAAAAGATTCACTGTGTAAAGTAACTACAGACAGAACTAGAAGCCACAGACGGAAACATCTCACCTGATGGTGCTAAACAGTGCATAGACTTCAGGATTCTTGCCATCTTTAGCCCTCAGAAGAAAGACGTCCTCTGTTGAAAAGTGGATAATCGAATGAGTTCTGTAACTGTGCTGTCAATATACTCACTCTACACAAACATTGTTCTAAGTGTTTTTTCTAATATCTTGGCTGCCTCAGGAATTCTGGGAGTTGTCATAAAAGGACCATAGTTCCCCATCCCTGGCCTGGAAGATATTTGTGCTGTCCATTTTGTTTCACTCCTACCAACTCCTCTTACTCTACCACTCTTACTCTGTCCAATCTAAAAGAAAATTACATAGCACCACACTCTAGCATAAGAACACAAACTTTTTCTGAAGTGAAGGTTGTGCTAGTCTGTGGGTACTGTGCTGGAGAAGAGGCCCCATTCCAAAAGTTGGGCAGAGCCAGAATAAGACTACAATTGATTTCATTTGTATGCAATTAAATATCATCAATATGATTACTCTTCATCCATGCATTTAATAATTTCCCCTTTCTCCTATACCAAAAATTAGAATTCTTCTTTGGAGGTTGCAGACAAAATTTTTTGGGGGGGCTGCATAAGGCCATGGATCTCAGATTATGAGTCCCCAACTCAAGGATGTATCATCGACTTTAAACTCCCAGTGATTTTTGATCAAGCTCTGATCAAATCTCCACTGGTTTAGTTTTAGGATTAGTATAGCATTAAATGTCCCTGGTGATTCCTTTGTTCTACTTTCCCCATACTGTAAGTATAAATTCCTAATCCTCTACAAACCATCCAACTGTAATTATGGAATATAAATCACACCCAGTTCATCAAAGTGTGTGTCAATGCCATCTGGTCCTGGAACAGAACACACAAGACGGGCTTTGTTGAAAGTGCTCCATTTGTTGACCAGGACTCGTTGTCCACCAGCATCATTCTGGAGAAGAAGAAAAATAAATGTTGTTCAGAAGTGAAAGCCACTGACACGTAAATGTTTTTGCACCTTTTGAATTTGTAATATTTTGGCATAAATATGACTTAAAACATGATCTTTCTCCACACACATCCTGAAAGAAGATCCTGAGGAGCTAGTTAAACAAACAAATCAAAAACATAACATTTTTTATTTATTCATTGAGAGAAATGACTCAAGGGTACTCTTAAAGGTGTTTTTATTTCCTTCAAAAGGCAACATGACTGTATTGAGCAAGAAGAACAAGGCATTTTGCTTCTCCTCCAAGAAGTTTCATCGGTTCTGGCAGGATGGTTGGGGCTATAGAAATATTAGTTCTCACAGGATGGGGGTGAGGTGTGGCAATGATCATATATTTTTTCAGTCATCTGGTTGTTGCCATTTTCCCTGAGAGCTCTTGAGGCCACTTGGGGGTTTATCTGTTCCCTCAGGGTCATCTGTATCAGAGTGCAAATGGGGGCGGAATCTTTTTGGAACTGCTATCACGTATTTGAGCTTTCCCTAGGCAGCATCTCTTTGTCCTGTCCCCCAAGGTCTCCCACATCTCCCCACTTCCTCATTAAGAAGGAGAGAAGCCATTGGCAGCTCCTTTGATACTTTAAATTAGTCCCTACTTGACCTTAGTCTATGGCCAGCTCTTGTCACAATTCTAGGAGCGATCAGGAGGTCCTAGTCCAGAAACAATCCTGTGTCGTGGCTCAGATTTGGCAAACTCTTTTTCCTCCAGAAGTTCACCAGGCTGGCAAGACCATTTTGTTTGAGTGGGCTTTGAAGAAGTGGTTTGACTTTATTGATTTTGAGATGTTATGTTTTGTTTTAGTTTCAAGGAGATTAAGAATTGGGCAGTACAGAAATGTATGTAATAAATGGAAAAAAAGAACAAACTTGGACATTAAGAAGAATGGAGAGGAACTTTAAAACTAGATAGGAAAAGGGGGAAAATAAAAAGAAAACCAGATATAATATTAAAAGAAAAGGAACACTGATGGCTCGTCTAACATTGTAAACTCTAATTCTGCCCATAAGAACCTGAGTTTTGATAATGTACTTCTAAACAGAAGTAACGTGTACTAATTCTACACAATGTTACTATTAATTATTCTGTTTATAATTAACTGCTCCCTTGAGAAACAGAATAATCCTTTCCCACACACACACTTAAAATGTTACACTCCAAGAAAAACACTGATAAGACTGAAAGAAACAACCAACTTTATCTTTTTGGGAAGTTGGTGGCAAGATTTTAAACTATATTTATTTCTCCCCCAAATAAACTTTAGACTTCTGACTAAAATAAATCTCGTTTTCACCACAGGAAGCACAAAGACGTAACAGTATACATATTAAAATTATTCTCTGCAAATAGAAAATGCAAAGAAAAATACCCCAACATCCCCAGAACCCCAGGAAAAACACAGAAAATCCTCATTCAGCCTACCCATGTAATGTGACCCTGCCTACTTTTCATCACTGCCCTGCTCAATGTGGTTTTCATTCTCCCTCCCAAATATTCACTATAACCCACAACTAACACATATCTGTTTTTCTCTGCCATAGAGGAACCAAAATAGACTCCAACTATCTTCCCACAATTACCAGCACTACATTTCAGGTATTGTTCTATGGCAACTGTTCCTTTTCCTTCACAAAAGCAGCCCTTACAAGATCCAGAAATCCCTCTGGGATTATTGTGGATTAATATTCTCAAACGACTGCAGCGGTTTAACCCGGCCATCATGTGTGTGTGTGTGTGTGTGTGTTTTGACTGCCGAAGAGGCAAAAGGACAAGGCCATAGATTGTCTTAACTAAGTACTTAGCCCCCCCCTTCCCCAGCCTTGATTTATCTGTGCCCCTGCCAACTCTGCAAATCAAATTAGATCCCCATCCTGAATGCCTCTTTAACACAAAATCCCTCTTGTAGAAAGGCTGGTTAATCCAGCAAATAATGGCTTCATCTTTATGTTTTATTTATTTTTTATTTGCAGGATTAGGATGAGAACAAGGAATTCACAGCCAGCAGAATTAGTCTATTTGCATGGAAGTCTGCCATCTCCATTTCTCTAGCCCATTGTAGTGCAATGACTTTATGACTTGTTGCAGGGAGTTTGAATTATTGCAGGCAGGCGCCACTAGGATAATTTCCAGCTGACAAATACTTCTCCTCAACAGCTCTTTAGGCAGAGAGAGGGGTGTTGTTGTTTTTTCTTCAATTTTTCAACAGCAGTGATAGAGACCGAATCGTGTCTTGCCCATTAGGCTGGCTCTTAGCTTTGCAGAGGCCAAGCTCCGACTTCTGCTTCACAAATATGGCAAGCCTTTGAGTTGTTAGCTATAGATGTTTCCAGATGTGTTTTTAGAATGCAGGCACTCTGCCTCAAAGGCAAATATTTAGAGTGGATTGGATGATTTTCTATTTGATACCCTCCCTCATTTTCCACTTCTTATTTAATGTAGTTTTCCTTTTCTCCCATTCTTCTCTCTCTCTCTCTCTCTCTCTCTTACATAGACGCATACATACAATTAAGATGGGAAAGATGGTTGACTACTGTCCATCTATAACAGGCCTGTCAAACTGGCGGCCCATTGGGCTGGATGCGTCACGAACAGGCCACATTCACCCCGGCTCCACAAAGGCAAAAAACATCCCGATACATCCCGATATGTCATATGACATGATCGAGTTTGACCTCCGTGACATACAAGGATTCTCTGGAAAAGTGTCTCAAAGAGGTCATTTCCTAATTTATGTAGATTTTGAATAAGCATCTATGTTACCCTGTTCAGGATATTTTATTTATTTATTTTTGGTACAGGTTGTCCTCCACTTACGACCACAATTGACCCCAAAATTTCTGTTGTTAAGCGAGACATCTGTTAAGTGAGTTTTGCCCCATTTTACAATCTTTCTTGCCACCGTTTTTAAATGAATCACTGACGTTGTTAAGTTGTGAAGTGAATCTGGCTTCCCCATTGACTTTGCTTGTCAGAAGGTTACAAAAGGTGACTACATGACCCCCCAGGATACTGCAACGGTCATAAATATGAATCTGTTGTGTCAAGCGTTCAAATTTTGATCACAAGACCACAGGGATGCTTGCAAGGGTCATAAAGCGTGAAAAACGACCATCAGCCACTTTTTCACAGCGCCGTTGTAACTTTGGTCACTAAATGAGTCGAGGACTACCTATACTTCCTTCAGATCTCCTCCCCCCTGGAGGAGGAGATTTTAAGAGTCTCCTGCTCTTTAAAAAAAAAAAAAAGGATATCCTAATTAGCTTTACTTCTGCTTAAAAGAGTCTTCCGGAATTGTAAAACTAACGAAGAAAAACAACCACCCAACAAGGAGGAGAGCAAAGAAGCTGCTTTCCTTCCATAGCGGGTGGCAAACGGAAACCGGGGTTTATGAAGGACGTCCGTGTCCCAGCTTCACCCTTAAAATAACGTTGGCAACCGAAGAGGGTTGCATTTATTCTTACTGTCTCTCCCCCCCTCTCTTTCTCTCTCTTTCTCTCTCTCACACACACACACACAAACGTAAATGGATTACCACAGCCTTCTTTTTTCATGTGGGAAGCGCGTTATATTATAATCTGATAATCTATATTATATTCAGATTATAGGGCATATAACATCCAACCAGAAGTTTAAAAAAAAAAAAAAGTAAAATAAAAACACAGAAGCCCCCTCACCCCGGTCAAAAATTGCCACAGCGAGGGAGGAGGAACACACAACTTGCAGCTCGCCAAAAGGAAGCCGCAGTGGTGTGTTGTTGTTTCCCGCCCCCCCCCCTCTCTCTCTCCTCATTCCGCGCTGTCACTGCTATTCAGAAGCGGTCCTTACCGGTTGACTCCAAAGCCTCGGTCCGTCGGCTTCCCTTCCTCTTTTGCAACCGCCCCGTCTGACTTCTGTTTCGTTTCTGTGGAAGGTTTGGTTTGGTTTGGTGTTGTTTTTTTGTTTTTTTTTGTCGCCTTCCTGTCACGCGCTTAACAAACCCACCCAACCACCCTCCTCCCTCCTCGCAGTCAGCCGGGTCCAAATCAATGCGTTCAGCTGAGGCCGGCTTAGCAGGCGATGTGTGCCAGTTAACCGGGCCTCGCATCCGGCCTCGTTTCCCTTTTCTCTTCATTCAGTCAGCAGGGCAGGTTGGGGCAAACCATTTGGTCGCTCGGAGAGGGGGGAAGGAAAGAGGGAACGCCCGTGAGGGAAATTTCTGAGGGAAAATGAGGGGGTTGTTATTGTTGTTATTGTCCCGCGTTTGGGTCTGAGCCTGGTGCCGAGGCCATTGCCAGGCACGAGGTCCAGGTTTTGGTTGCTTTTTATTATTTAATCCCCTGGCCAAAATGCCAAGGGAGCCAAGAACAAAAGGGTTAAGAAAGCTGTATACATTTTCACTAAAGCAGAAGGCCGGTCAAGGCAGGATTATAAGAAATATCATCTAATAAACATTTTAGTAATAATTCTACAATTTGTTCTGTTGGTCTCTGGTTGTCCCTATTCCTAAACTTTAGCTAATGAATGCCCCCAGGAGTTATTCTAATACACATTTTATTTGCTGCCGGCCATCTCTATTACTAACTTTTAGCTGAGGTCTGCAAGTTGCCTAACTTACTTTTATCAGTTTTCTTTCTTTTTCTTCAATCATGTTTTATTTTATTTTTATCCCCCCAATTCCCCACACACAGCTTACAACATCAGTTGTCGGAGTACACATTTTCAACCTTTACATTTATACAGTTTTAACAAAATATCATAATTTCTTTTTCGTTTCACCATCAAATATCATACTTTTATCTTTTTTTGTTCTTTTATCTTCAGTATCCTTTCATTTTGCAACAACATTCCAACCCTTTCCTACTTCCCTTCCTCTTTC
>JANHFT010001132.1:0-16326 GCA_032467955.1 Pseudoxenodon macrops | reverse complement strand
TTCTACAGTTTGATGGATTTGCAATAGCCCTCTGCCTCCTATTTTTCTTGGCAGGTACAACCTGTCGATGTCACTTCGTGGATGTAAAGCATGTATTCAAAGTTTGCACATTTTCTGGTCCAGGTTTTCCAGTTTAGCCAAAGTCCAATTGATGATTCCAGCTGAGTCGCATAACACTGGGACTGCCCATGCATTAATGGCTTTAATTATGTCAGCTTTGATTTTAATATTTTGCGGACCCTCTTGATGTATTCCTTTTGTGTTGACTCTTTGACTTCCAATATGCCTAGGTATTTGTAACCGTCATACTTTGCTAATGCTTTCACTATGCTTCCATTTCCCAGTTCTATTTCTTCTATTTTTTAAAAATTTTCCTGGCTGCATGGATAATTCAGCACATTTTTCAAGTCCAAAGTTCATTTTGATGTCGCTGCTGAGCAGTTGAACTACCGGTATGTTGAATATTGATTTAAGTTCAGTGGGGCTTTTCACATACATTTTTATTATTATTATTTAATTATTACTTATTATTAATCTTTTCCATCTTCTTTACTAACCCCTCTTTTTGATATCATTATTATGATTATCTCTGTTGTTTTGCAACAGAGATAGCAGAGACCTTTTATACCAGAGACAAATTGGTCAAATAATTCTATTCTATTCTATTCTATTCTATTCTATTCTATTCTATTCGATTCTATTCTTTCTTTTTGGGTGTGTTTGCACCCCAGCTAAGTGAAAAATCAATCAATAGCCAAAGAAGACAATGAGACACAATGAATTATGGAGCAGAAATAAATGAAATGTGACAAATGCATTACTGGTTTTTATTCTTGCATCCAGGTTTTTTTTCTACCCCTTGATACATTCTTGAGCATTTGCAGATACAGTCAATTCCATTTTCATCCAAAATTCATAACCACTGCCAGGAAAGCTCAAGTTCTACACTTTATCGTATGTGGGTCAATCTGACCCTCAGACAAAGTAGTAGGGCATCTTCAATAAGACACAGACCAAACATTTAGCCAGAATAGGGGGTTAGAGGAAGACAGGGGAAGGGGAAACTCAGGAGTCCTATAGAAAAGCACATTTCAAGGCTAATGTTCAAGAAACATTAGCCTCTTGATGTAGCTGGTGAAACTGATATCTCTGATTGGAGAAAAGATATTGACCAAATGTAATACCAATTGGAAGTCCTTTTTTGAGCGGGAAATTGGAATTTTTTTTTAATCACAACATATGAATTTAATAACTAGTAATATTTATAGATCATTTTTAAAAATGGATGCTACATTGTAATTATAAAGCAAGAGTTGAACTCAAGTTTTATCTACCGATATATATGCTGTTTAAGAATTTGGAAGTCATTCTCCCCCCCCCTCCCTTGCATATCTTTGTTTCTTCCTATATATTTTTTATTTTATTGCACTTTCTTTATTCTGTCTTCTCTCTTAAGCTTTTTGTTAGTTTTTTATTTTTCGTTTAAACGTTTTAATAAAATTACATGGAAAAAAAGGAAAGAAAGAAACATCAGCCACTTTTTGTGAAACTCATGATACATTACATGTTTAACAATCATCCTGAAGGAGAGACTTTCGGTCTGATTTTGTACAAATTTCAGCTCATAGAAGTTTAAATTCTCAATTTAAACTTACCCCTGGTCTTTTCCACACAAAGGGGATTGCTGGTTTCTCATTGTAGAACAAGGAAGAGTCGTTGGCTAGGAAATCACAATCCTCAAAGAGGGTCCCCTTCTGTTGGCATTCAAGCTTGAGCTCCTGGTATGTTTGGCCACTGGAGTGTGTGGCACAAGCATTTTGGGGCACAGAGGGAGCCCGGGCGCTGGGGTCCCGGTAGGTATAAGGCATGGCTCTGCTTCTGTCTAAAAAGAGGAGGAAGTGAATAGCTAAAGGGGCAATTGTACAAATTCTACAAATGGCTACCCTGAAAATGACAGCAAAAGAGAGAGCGAATCACATTGCCGTTTACAAGAATATCTTTACCTGCAAGAAAGAGTTTAGAGGGGAGAAAATTACCTTTCTTCTTGCCTAAATGGAAGCTTGACAATTGTGCACACCAGTGTTTAAAAAGCAACACCCAGAGAATAAACAGTAAAAAAACTTGTTTGGCTTCTTCATGTCCTTCTCAAGCTACTGGTTACCTGCCCTCTGGTGTAAGTCATACAGAGGGTGATTGAGAAAGTAGCTGGGGACTGACCAGGTAGTAAGAGATCTGCTGCCACCAGGAAGGTAAGGTCTTCCTGATGTTAAAAAGAAGCTTGGGGCCTTGCATGGCTGAATCTGAAAAATGTTGTGGAGCAGGAAGATCTCATGGCATACATATACATGTGCTTCTTGCAGCTTTTTGCTTTCCATCAGATGCACCAACATTTAGAGGAATCAGCTCACGAGCATCAGAAAATATGATTCTGGGCTAATTATGACACATATTTGAACTGGGTTGCTTCAAAAGGAAAAATATTTTCTTCCATTTGAAATAATGCAACCAAATTCTTTTCACATTAACGTCTTAATGCACTCTAGCTGTTGTTTTATGTAATAAAAGCAGAGTGTTTTTTAAAAAACATATAAATGTAAATCCATTATATATATATGCACACACAAATACACACATTCTCATAATTTATGTATTACGTTAAAATAGTGATGTCCCGTTTTTCAACTTTCTGCAGCAGCTTACAGATAGCAAAAGTAGTAAGTGGTATTATTATAAACTGCAATTAAAGGCAATAGCAGCAAAGAAAACCAATGCAGTATGATACATCTCTGCCCCTGATGAATGAAGCAATGTTGAGGACATCTTATCCCAGTGTCTGGAGAATGTGAGGGTTTAGATCAGAGCTGGGATTCACTTCCCTTCCCTCATAAATGTGAGCTCTGCGCATGTACACGGCCTTCTGCGCATGCGCAGTCATCGCACATTACGTCTGGGTGGCTGGACGGAGCCTCCCGCAGTTGCTGATACCAGTTCACCTGATCTGGAGAGAACCGGCTGAATCCCACCTCTGGTCTAGATGGGGAACAACAGGCTTCAACTGAACTCTGACGGAGTGAATCTGGGTTTTGGGATCTTCTGGTTCTGGATTATGCATCTTTGATGCTGGATAGGGTTACATTGCTCCAAACAGACCCCATACACAACTAGGGCCCCTCCTGGACTCATGATGCCTACTCAAGGAAAAGTGGCAGATGTGACAGTCCCATGTAAATTATCACAATTTCATATTGCGCACCATTTGCTTCCAGTCTTCAATTGAGAGGTCCTGCTCATGTCACTCGTGCCCTAGTTGTCTCCCAATTGGACTATTACCAGTGATGGGATTCAGCCAGTTCACACTGGTTCAAGTGAACCGGTTGTTAAATTACACCTCCCCCCCGGCTATCAAAGTGGATCCTGGGCACTGCACTGCGCTGCAATGGAAAAACGGGCGACGGAGTGGCCTGCGCAAGGGAAGGAGAAGGCCTCTTTCTCTCTTTCTTCTCCCTGCTCCTCCTCCTCCCCTCGTGCCAGCTGCTCTGTTTCCTGTTTCTCCATTGCAGCACAGCGCCCAGGATCCACTTTGATAGCACAGGGTTTTTTAAATTTAACAACCGGTTTACCCAGGGTCAGGTTGGCCTTCGCAGGAGGCTTGTCCTGCATGTGCAGCAGAGCTGGAGGACGGGGATGGACCATGCCTTACATGACAGTCAACCTTACCTTGGGCAAGCCAGCTTGAATCCCACCACTGACTTTTGCACTGTGCTTTACATGGGACAGCCCTTAAAGAGTGTCTGGAAACTTCAGCTGATACAAAATGCAGCGGGCCATTATGTGTGCTCCTCATAGATTACATTTTACAACTCTGATCTGCAACCTGCATTGGTTACCAGTTTGTTTCCAGGCCCAAGGTGATGGTTTTGACCTTTTAAGCTCTACATGTCCTGGGACTGGGTTATTTGAGGGACCATCTCTTTCCATTCCACCAGATCTAGTAGAGAGGGAATGATGCAGAGCCTGTCATTTATGGAATTATAGTTGGCATACCCTAGGAGGTGAACCTTCTCAGCTGTGAGGCCCATGTTATGGAATATCCACTCCCTTGAGGTTAGCCTGGCACCAAAGGTTCCTGGCTTTCCAAAGTTTCTTCAAGACCCAGTCAGGACTGGAAAGGCCAAAAGCTTCAATTCAAATGCAGGTTGCAACTAGATAGTCAGGTTGGCAGAGAGGAGCAGGGAAATATCCTTTGGCCAATATTCTTAGGAAAATAAGGGCTTAGTACTATAACTCTTTCAAGATGGGAAAGATAGTCCTTTTTGGGTAATCTCAAATCAACTGGGGAAAACTTCATATATCTGGTCAGACAGGGAAAGTCTATTATTGACCCCATCAGTTAACGAACTAGCGGTGTCTAAGAAGAGAGCCTTCTCTGCCATTGCTCCTATTGTCTAGAATATTCTCTCCCCCCCGCACCCCCAGGACTTTCAGAAGGAGGTGAAGACCTTTTTGCGAGTGCAAAAATCTTTTTGCGAGTGCAAAAACTTTTTCTTTACATTGCAAGAAGTTTCCTTGCAAAGCCTGCACGAAAGAGAGAAGCGGAGAGAAGCCAGACACTGCTAAGATGAGTGTCTCTCATCCAACCATGCCCCGCGCCATCCCCTCTCTCACCTGTCACCCCCAAACTGCGCCCCACCGCGAGACGCAGGTCCTACCTGACACTTGTAGTCCCATTGCGTTCCTCACCGCTGTGTCCAGGGAAGCACGTTGCAAAAGAAAACTTCTCCCGAGTTCGAGATGTTTGATTGAACTCACGAGAGGTTTTCTTTTGCAAGGTAGGACTTTGTTTATAATTGCTTCCTTAATTCTCTGGTTAATTGAAAGCAATCTATAGGGGCAAGAATAAGCAACCATATCAGTGTAAACAATGTTAACAGTTCATCTCATGATCTTTCTATCATTTTTATTTTCTTGCTGGGATCTAGGAGTTGGATAATTTGATCCAAGATATGGACAGTGATGAAAACAAGGTGAGTAAAACACTTCCCCACCCCTGGATATGAAGTAATTTTTGAAAATTATTTATGTATGTGTTGTATTGTTCATTCATTCTTGTAGATACAATCTTTTATCTACTTCTATTATTCTAGGGCTATCAAAGTCAACAAGAGTATGAATGTGGTTACTGAGAATTCTTTACTAACATTGAACATGTTCATAGTGATGCATTCTTCTTAATATTAATAAAAAGTTACTTTAAATGAGCTGATCCCATGTATTTCCAGAATATATAAAGGGAAGCAAATATGTATCTGTCCTATCTGAATTTCAGATCTTGATTCATTAAATGGTGGGATACCTGCAAGGCAGGGATGTCAAACTCGTGACCTGTGGGCTGGGTGCGTCACTTGCTGGCTCCACCCCTGCCCGGTTTAGCAAAGGGGAAAAAAGTCTCAATATATCACGTGACACCGCCGGGACTACGCGAGTTTGACACCCCTATTGTAAGGTAACATACTACACCTTACAATTTAATGACAGTGAGAATGGATACTGATAAATCAAGGTGTGCAGTCACATGAAGATTTTAATAATTGAGGCTGATACAATCTGAAATTGTACAACAGGAAAATCCAGAAAATGAAAGGTCTGTATGGCATTCTGAGTTGTTCAAGCAATTTTTGAATATGCCTTTTTCGCCCCGTCTTTACCAGCAGTGACAAGAATCTGACAAAGTTAAACCCAGGAGGCTCATCTAGAATTTGGGGCATAAATATTTAGACTGATAAGACGTATATATCATTTATAATGATGAACGAACATTTTGTGCACTCTGGGCCATTTGTTATTCCACACAACGATTCTCTCTCTCTTCTGTTGGTGAATAAACCCATTGTGTTTTCTAATTCAGTACATTCCCATTGTAATGGGCTATTATTCTGAGAGAAACCTAAAACTCAAACATTTGATTGTTATAGTAGAAACTCTACGGAATAGATGTTTTAAATTTTTGTTTTTTGTTGTGAAACATGATTATATAAGAAACAAGAAGAGTTTTTTTTTAAAGTTCTAGGCAGAAACTTATTTGTTTGGCATCGAGTTTATTTTAATGAGCCGAGCACGCAAATCTTTTGTAATACATTCCAGTGCCTGGCCCACAAAGCAACACTTTATTAATCATTCTAAATTCATGCATTGTTTCAAACTTTACTATACAGTCTCTGCTGCCTTGCAGAAAACAAGCATCTTTTGGCAGTAATCCCAAAAGAAAGTTCTCCCAATAAGAAAGAGAAGTCTGTGTGCAACAGGCCTTGCTGACATTCGCTTCCCAGTGCATCCTTCTTTATATTACACCTTTCGGTCATCTACAGACTCACCATTTAGGTTAAAGTCTGTATCAGAAGCTAAAGAAGGAAGTGAAGGATCCCAAGAGCAATACCCTTCTTACAGAGTTTCAAGTCACGCTGTTTTTCTTTCCGTTTCAGATTCAGGCATACCTGAAATGCCATAAACTACGTTCCGCCTATCTTATCTCTGTAAAACAAGAAAACGTAAGAGCGGTGCAGTTGGTTCAACGCATACGGCAAATGGCAGAGGACGGTGGGGATGATGTAGTGCAGGCCATTTGCACCCAGTGGCTTTCGGTACATCACACGAAGCCGAGAAGCTGGCTTACCCAAAATTCCAAGAAATGACTCCCAGAAACTTGTTGGGTCATTGTTTCTAGAAAGGGAAAGTATTACATTGTCCTAGATTCAATTATGGCTGCAAACTGGAAAGAAGCTGTTTGAATGCCTTTATTCAAAGGGAAAGGATCAACTTCCTAAAAGTGCCAGTCACGATGCAGTGACAACCGACTACCTCTACTTCAGGGTGTTTATTCTTTACATACTTCATATATTCAGTGCTGCTTCAGCTGTGTTTTACTTTATGATCATGGAGATATCTCTCCTTTAGGTACTGTTATATGAATGCAAATCCCACGTCAACAAGAGTTTATATCTGCTTGTGATTCCCGACATTGCAAAGCTACAGCCAAATCAATTAAGGAAACAAATAGCATTTTGAGATGGGTACAGTGCTCTATTGCTTTTCATAAAAAGAAGCTGTAATTGAATTCTGTGTATAAGAGGTATCAGGTCTGTAAGTCTGCACCTGTTAGTATCTGGGGCAAGGAAATAACCAGTTAATATAGAAAATGGAGGAAGAAATGATGAAGGTTGAATAGGAGTTCCCACTTGGAACCTCTACCCATATTTGCCACCTTTCCCTGAAATAGTCTGAAGTTCTCATTGTCCTTTCAGTGACTTAATATAGAAAACGGTGAGACCACAGCACACTCTATATAAGAGGATATGACTGTAATTGATAACAAGTTTTTAACTTGAAAAATTCAAACTGTTATCAAAATTGTATTAGTTGTTAAGAAATTATTCAGGATGGTTTAATCTTTTGGTTTTTAAAAATAAATAAATTAGATGAACATCATCCATTCCCACTAATTTTAGCAAATGATCTAAGCTATGCTCTTTCAGGGAAACAATAGCCACAGCTCACAGCCACAAGTGTAGTAATCCTTAATTCATTGGATTTGGCAGCCAGAAATAACCTTGAGGTTAAGTAACTTGGGAGGGCTATGTTTAGCTCCCATCTTTTCATACCTTTCGGCTCTTACTTAGAAGTTATCCCATTAGGAATCTTAAAAGCTATAAAATCTGCTTTTGCTGTCTATCAAGCTCAACTGCCATGAGTCCCAGGAGATAGTCTGATTGGGCTTTTTGTGACTCTTAATTACTACTTCTACCTTAAGAAAGGAACAGGATTCATGATTTGCTGTGTGTTAAGCTCTACTGAGTTTAGTACATAACATGGTTTGTACTTTCATCTCCAAACTCTTCTCATCAATAGCTTCCAAAGGGAAGAAAGGAGAGATTTGTGGGGGAGAGAAAATAGAGGCAATTGTTGGGTCCACTCTTTGCACTGCATTTTATGCACTTTATATTGTTTGTTACTCGGATTCTTTAGGATTTTTAAAGGATCCCTTTCTCACCAGCAAAACCTGTCCTGTGAACTATCCTGTAGTGAAACTGTTACGGAGGAATTCTAAACTCCCGATGAACAAAAGTGTTACACTCTCATTGAGGAAATAAAGAATTTGGACAACTTACTGTTTTTAATCTGTGATATAATTTCTTTTTTAAATATGTAGCTGCAAAATAATTCAACAAATGAAAGAAACCAAGACAACAAAACCATGC
This sequence comes from Pseudoxenodon macrops, assembly GCA_032467955.1. Taxonomy (NCBI): domain Eukaryota; kingdom Metazoa; phylum Chordata; class Lepidosauria; order Squamata; family Pseudoxenodontidae; genus Pseudoxenodon; species Pseudoxenodon macrops. Next base: position 8,074 of record JANHFT010001132.1, on the reverse strand, counting down.
AGTAAACATCTAATTTTTTTTGGTTTAAATTAATTTTAATTAAAAATTTAATTGATGTAATTTTGTAGCCTGGCATGTTTTCATGGCATGTTGAATCACAAATGAGCCAGCAACCTTTTAGCCAAGAATGCTTTGCAAAACCACATCAAACCGTTCATAATTCACACTGCCAGAAAACCCAGAAAAATTAAGGTTTTTGTTGTTGTTTTTTTGTAGAGGGAATCATGAGATCTTCAGCATGGAATAGATAGTTCCATACACTAAACAATTGCTTGAGCTTCTATTTTAATGGAAGAGCTGAGATAAACACTTTTATTAAAAATGAACATAATTATCAACTATGAAAATTCCATGAAAGTACCGGTAATACTTTTCCAGAGTCTTATATTCAAAATATGGAATTCAGGTGTAGCTGACCTTTGCAGGTCAATTCCACTGGATACCAAGGAGTTCACAACTAACATCCCAAAGCTTCTTTGCTGTTTCATCATTATGCCCTTGAGATGACACATTTGCTGGTTTACAATCACTGTTATATAAAGGAAGAAAGTGTATTAGCAGTGTTCCATTGCATTAATAATTCTAATAATTCTAATAATATTAGTTAATATAATTATATTACATAATTATATAATTATAAATAATAGGTTCATGCTTAGCACACAAAAAAGTAAAGCATACTAATTGTAAAAGAGGCACATGCCTGAACAATGGACTCTGAAATTACTAACACAAGATATCAGCATTATTTCCTTTTTGTAACGGGATTAACTCTCTCTCTCTCTCTCTCTCTCTCTCTCTCTCGTGTGTGTGTGTGTGTGTGTGTAAAATAAACTGTATTCCAGAAGTTCTGAACCATTTTGGAACAGTTGCAGTTCAGCCAAAATAAAGCCAGAGGAATACAGGTACTCCTCAGCTTACGAACACAATCAGACTGAAAATTTCCATTGCTAAACAAGGCAATTATTAAGTGAGTTTTGCCCCATTTTACAACCTTTCTTACTATGTTTGTTAAATGAATCACTGCCATTGTTTAATATCATGGTGGTTAAGTGATTCTGGCTTCCCCATTGGCTTTGCTTGTCAGGTGGTCTCAAAATGTGATCACATGACACCAGGACACTACTACTAAGCCAGTTTTAATGCATCAAGACACAATTTAGACTACTGAGCCTCCTTTTATACAGCTATCCTGGCAGATTTTAGAAGCTACTTAACATACTCCTAAGATTCTTCACTCATTCCATAGCTCGAAGAAACATATACTCAACTGGAGTGGCTGCTATGTGGACATTACATAAATAACTGGATCTTTATCCTTGGCCCTAGCTAAGCGAGCCATTAAGGCTGATGTCTCCATGAATTTCTATACAGTGGGACTGGATTCAGATTTCTAATCCTTTAAAGCAGTAGTTTTTAACCTTTTTCATCTCATAGCACACATCTCAAAGGCAGGACTTTCAGGCTGCAAAACTGGAAGTCTCTGGCAACACAAGTTGCTGGGACACAGGAGGAGAAACTGAGGCAATCTGGCCCCCTGTCACAGGGGTGGGATTCTGCTGTGCATCTGTGCAGAACGTGTCTTGTCATGTAGTTTGTAGGTGTACATGCACACCTATAAGGCACAGTGGTTGAAAACTGCTGCTTTAAAGAGACAACTAGTGCTGTTAGGCAAGAAGATTTATTCTTTCTGAACAACGTCTCGTAGACGACTCTCATTCTGTCTAGGACCTTGGAGTACTCATCTCAAATGACCTACCGTATTTTTTGGACTATCAGATGCACTGGTGTATAAGGTGCACCAAGATTTCAAAGAGGTAAATAAGAAAAAAAAGTTTTTCAGGAGTAGTCTGCAGGCCTCTCAAACCTGTTTTTTTTGTAAAAATGGGCCCATTTTTCACCCGTTTTGGCGAAAAACGGGGTGCACAAAGGGTTTGGGACGCCTGCAGACTGCTTCTGTAGGCTGGGGGAAGGCAAAAAACAACCCTGTTTTTGCGAAAAACAGCCCGTTTTTCACAAAAATGGGGGCGTTTATGCCTTCCCTCAGCCCTCAGAAGCAGTCTGCAGACCTCCCAAACCAGGGGTGGGTTCTAACTTACCTCGCTGCCGTTTTGCTGCCTCCCGCGCTGCGTGCCTCGCCGTTTTGCAAAAAACGCCCCATTTTTCGCAAAAACAAGGGAGTTTTTGCCTTCTCCCAGCCCTCAGAAACACTCTGAAAGCGTCCCAAACCCTCTGCACATCCCGGTTTTGCGAAAAATGGGCCCGATTTTCGTAAAAATGAGATGCACGGGCGGGGCTTCAGGAGGCAAAAATTGCTCTATTCAGTGTATAAAATGCACCAACAATTCCACCCTCTGTTAGGGGGGGGGAAGGTGCATCTTACACTCCAAAACATACGGTAAGTGCCAGAGCTCACTGAAACAGCATTGCAAAAAAGGCATTAAGTGTTGTTAACCTAATCTTGCATAGCTTTTTCTCCGGTAATATTGAACTGCTAACTAGGGCATACAAAACTTTTGCTAGACCAATTCTTGAATACAGCTCATCTGTCTAGAACCCACACTGCATATTAGACATTAATACAATCAAATGAGTCCAGAGATATTTCACGAGAAGAGTCCTCCACTCCTCTGCTTGCAATAGAATACCTTATGCCACCAGACTTGAAATTTTGAACTTAGACAACTTAGAACTTCACCATCTTCGATCCAACCTAAGCATAGTAATAAATTATTAGAGGTACAAGAACTCTTAATGCATCAGTAACTCATTGGTAAGGACTTGCTAAGTCCCATACCCAATGTTTGCACTTAGCCCATGGGAGAGCCTCACTGATGCTTCAAAATAATACCAATAGCAATCATAACTCCTGCTTGTATCCTGGTTTATTTTGAGGTGGTTATTCAAAGCCACTTCCCCCATCCCAAGGCTTATACGGTGACAAGGTGGTTAGAGCAAAACAATGTTTTTCCCTAAGTTTGGAGTCAAAGCTTTGTTCTCTCTTACCACATCCCAATGCCAGTTATGCCAGATCAACCCACCTGAAATATTTTCCACTGACTGTCTCCAACTCCTCTGTCACTGCACAATATATGCTGGTCTGAGCTCCTTGCCAAGGTGTCTTCAAGAAGATAGCAAATGTGTTCCACAAAACTTTTAGTGTAAAGGAGTGACGAACAAGTTCAGAGAGCACTGTACCTGGATGCAGAGCATTTACAGTGACGCCTGTACCTGTAGGAGACAAACCAGGTATGTATTCAAAAAATACACTGATAATGGGATCAGCCTGTACAAAAGCAAAGAGGATTTTGTTCGAATTACAAAAAGGAAAAGATGATGCCAGTGTAAACTAAAGAGTTTCAATAGAAGAGAATATATGTAGCTCAAGGTTAAACTTTGGAGACCTTGGTGCCATACTTTTAGTTATATGTGTGGGACCGGTATAGTTTCTAGAAGCTATATTATGGCCTCTGTTATGAGTCCTGATGTCAACCCTGAAGCTGACCTGGCCGGAGCCATTTTGAGGCTTTAATGTTGCCACACTAGAGCTGAGGGATAGGGAGGGGGGAATAGAGATAGCTGGGTTTTGTAACCAAAACAAAATACTTTCTCCTGGGAACCAAGGACACTTCCACAGGTGGTCGGAGAGAGGAGGAGTGAATTTATCAGGCAACCAGACAGCACCTTGATTGGACCATGTGACTGATTGATTGGGAAAGGGGAAAAACTTTTAATTAGGTGACAATATTCAGAGTTGGTTTTCATCAGTCTGTGCCAATATGATATGTCCAATAAAACTCATCTTTGAGGAACCTACCTGCCTCGAAGTTCTGTTTGCTATGGGTGCATTACTTGGAACTCTGACACCTGAGAGTGGTGATGCCATGGATCCCCTTTTAGTTTGTTCATATATTCGTCCATTAAATTGAAAGTAGATAATGAGGCAGAGGTTGATAAGGTCTATTATTCTGGGTATTTCAATCTTAGTGCATTTGGCTAGAACAGCTAGCCATGGCTTGTGGAGAAGACCTGTCTTTCACTATCTCTCGATCTATGGGTATTAAGAGTGCTGCAACATAAAATGAAACCATAATTTCATCTCCTATTTTTAGGCCTTTGATTTTCTGGAGGCAATGTAGTGGGATGAGATATTAAAGCTTCTTTGGAATTTTTTTTTGTAAAGAAGTTATAAGAAATTAAGAAGGAAACAAAACAAAAACACCCCAGAACATGCCTCTCCAGCAGCCAGTACCCAGATAAGCAGAGATTAATGCCAAGCAAACAATGAAGCAGAAAATAAAGCCATAATTAAAGAACTACTAAGGAGAAAAATCACATTTCTACCCCAAACTGGAAGAGCAAACTACTATATATGAATTGAGAGCAATCCCACATTCATTTACACCGAAGATGTTACTTTGGTGGGTAATGAAATGCTTGCATGCATATAACCAAGTTCAGAAAACACCAAGGTCTCCACAAATTAAAAGTTTATGTCACATGTGTCACATCAAATACATGCACCCTAAAACCAAGAATAAATATGTCATATTTATAGTCCATTCAATGGCAGTTAGACTAAAGCTGACCATGTCTCCCTTTATGTGCAATCAAACATAACTATGGTAGAAGCCTAAATGTCTAATTAGTTTATTTCTTACTACTTAGAAAAATGTTGCACAGCATTCAGTACAGGTAGTCCTTGATTTACAGCCACAATAGAGGCCAATATTTCTATTGCTAAGCAAGACAGTTATTAAGTGAATTAAGTGACCTTTTGGCCAATTGTTAAGTGAATCACTGCAGTTGTGAGGTGAGTTGTGCAGTTGTTAAGTGAATCTGGCTTTCTGTGTTTGCTTTGCTTGTTGGAAGCCAGCTGGGAAAGTTGTGAATGGTGATCCCATGACCGTGGGACACTGCAACTGCCATAAATACATATCAGTTGTCAAACACCCGCATTTTAAACACATGACCATTCGTTAAGTATGAAAACCAGTCATAAGTCACTTTTTTAGGTTCTGTTGTAGGTTCGAAAAGTCACTAAACAAATTGCTGGAACTCAAGGATTACCTGCATGTGTAAAGCAGGGCTTTTGCAGCATGCTGCTGTCTTTACTTTACAAGATGACATTTCTGCCCATCTTAATCCTGGCCAATTTTTGCCCTTCTATTTTAAATATTGAATAGCAACAACTGGATTAAAAAAAAAGAGTCTTACTTACAAGTAGTTTTTCCAGTAGTTTTTGCATGTAAATAACATTGCCAATTAAAAACACTGCAAACTTTCAGCTCACCTTGCAGATGTCTAGTCAATTCCCGTGAAAAAAGAATATTGGCGAGCTTGCTATGACAGTATGCCAGGCCCCGAAAGTAGAACTTTTCACTCTGGAGATTCTGGAAATGAATCCTCCCCATATGATGAGCCAATGAAGACACATTTATAATACGAGCTGGTGAACTTTGTTTCAGGCGCTCTATTAGCAGGAATGTTAAAAGAAAGTGGCCTAAGAGGAAAGATTATGAACAATAACTTGAATTTTGTAGTTGCTTTTTTAGATCTGCATACATTTGTTTTTATTAAACATATGGCTTACAAGGATTTACCTTATACCTACATATCCCAACATATCACACTACTAAATATCTCCAAGTGTATTAGAAAAACACTGCTGCTTAAGACAAAAAATAATAATGTGAAATTTAAAGGAAAAGTACAAAATTCAGAGTGATTCATGACAGTGTTTCTCCCAATTCTTGTTAGTGTTCAATGATAAATAAGCTATCCTATGTTTGTAAAATTTGATAAAAATAAAGCAAAAATGGGGTGGGGAGATCTCCGGAACGTTTTAAAAATGTATTTACTAAACTTTCGTTAGCCCCTGCTAACATCGTCAGAGTGTAAAATCCCATTGAAGATATACATGCTTTTATATATTGCCGATCAACTGGGTCATTGCGCGCATGATGGGTCCACACCCTTGCCTCCCCCCTATAATTAGCTTATTAGCTTTAGTTATGCTGCTCGATGGAGGTGCGGCTCCTATTATTTCCTTTGCTATCCTGTATTGCTTGGGCTAACTCCCTGGGGTGGTGGTGGGTTGATGCAGAGCTTTCAGATGTTGTTTTAAAGGCATTCTTCCCGGCTCTCTCCCTCACCCCATTTTTTCAGACTAGCAAACTACACATTGGATAATTCTGTTTATGAAGCAAATGAATCAAACTGGAAAAACCGGAAATATTTTTTCGCTCAGTTTTTCCTTCTATATCAATTAAGATGCATATGAAACTCCAACAACATTCAACATAAAAGAAAAGCAAGAATTCAGAAAATATGGAAGAATTGATTTTCTTTCATAGGACTGTTTAAAATATGCAAAACCGGCAATTTTGTGTTTTAAACCTTGGTTGAATTCAAGTATACAATACAGTGATGATGAACCTATGGCACGTGTGCCACAGGTGGCACGCGGAGCCATATCAGTGGGCACGTGAGCTCAGGTCCGACGCGCATGCACATGCCATCCAGCTGATTTTCCCACCGGGAGACAGAAAACAGGCTGTATACCAGGAATATAGGCTATACTGAGACTTTTTTTTTTTTTAATCAAAAGGCAATGGCAAATCATTTGCATATTGTTGCCAGGAAAATTAAGTGAATATTTCCATGAAGTCACTATGTAGCAACTTGGCTTTCCAAATCAGGTAAGAAAGTATTACCAACTTTTAGGAAATAAGATTGCCAAGTGCAATTGTGTTCTTAAAGTTGTTTTCATCCCCCCCCACATACACACAATTACAAACATAATAATTTTCTGGTTTTTGAAATCAACTAAGGACTATGCACCTTTAAATAGCTCCTTAACTTGATGAAGAATCTGATTCATTTAAAAAATTCAGTCTCATCAAGAAAAACAGTAATCCCTGTAAGATTAGGATAATGTGATTTTATCTCATCTTTCCCATGTTATCACTAATTTAAATAAATGAGCAGCAATAACTCTTATCTCAATCAGGCCTCACAGAGTCTTATGGAAAACCTGCTGACTCTGCCTATGCTCCTTTATATAACAAGTACAATCTTCTGAAAGGCCTCTGCAGAGTTCAACCCCTTCATAAAGATAAAACAATATTGTAATGTAACCTTGGTCTTTTACATATGTGGGTGCAACACTGCAATTTATATATAAAAGGGGCAGACCTAGCATTGCAACATCGCAACGCTCATTTTCTTATTTATCCCCCCTGCATGCCTCCACATGCCAGGCAAAAGCATACAAATCTTTCCAATGTTTACATGCCCCAAAAACCTCTCATAGCACTTTAAGACAAAAAAAGGGGGGGAAAGGCTTAAATAAAACTTTGTAAGAGAAAAACTGATCAAGGAGATCAAATTCAGCAACCTTACCAAGATGGTTGACTCCAAAATGCATCTCAAAACCATCAGCTGTCTTTGAATAGGGGCACATCATAACCCCTGCATTGTTGATAAGTATGTTGAGTTGTTTCTCCTCTACAAGAAAACAAAAAAAGCCACATAGGTCATATGAATAAAGAAGCCCAAGATAAAAAACACTGGAACTGGAATCATGGAAACATAGCCACAGTTCAATTTCTTTCAGATTTTCTCATGAACATTTTGAGACAGTAAAATTTGGTCCTATCAGACTCCCACAACATCACTCCAGAAAGCAGGACAGGAAGCAGCTGTTCCTATTCTGTTTCATTCAGTACAGTACTTCCTTTAGGGTTGTTTTGGCAATCCTAGTAGTTGAAATATCGTTGTGCCGTTAGAGGTCTAATTTTAGAATGTGTAGACATTTTAATGTTGTTTTATAAAAATAAAATAAAAACTGTTTTTTTTTTTACTGTTTCTATATTTAGAATTGTTTTTATGTTTCAATTTTTAAGCCACCCAGAGCTCTGGATAGCAAAATGGCCAGCATATATACATTTAATTAATAAATAATAAATAAAAAGCATGCCTGAATTTTATTATGTCAACTGGATTTTTAGACAAATATAATCAGGTATCGTTTTGCCCAAGGTAACACCCCACCCCACCCACCCCCGAGAAA
>JANHFT010001130.1:85592-96074 GCA_032467955.1 Pseudoxenodon macrops | reverse complement strand
CGGGGGAGAGTACTGGACTGCACAAGCGGTGGGCCGGTACACACACACACACACAGCTTGACTGCAAGCTGCACATGCATGCGTGCTGGCCTGCTGCTTGTGCGAGTTAAGCTGCACATGCATGCCAGCCAGCCTGCCTGCCACTCACCCAGTCCCAGTTGCAAATAGGTCATGGCTCAATTGTGGGCCATGGCCTGAGGGGTTGGAGACCCCTGTATTGTGCATGACACGAGCTGAGCCAATTTACCACTTAATATTAAAGCTGGCGCTGGCTTTCTCCACTGCGTGGTATTGTGTATGGAGGTGATTTTGTGCCTCTTGCGAAGTGGGGCCAGCAAGCCACTGGTCATAGAGGTGGCTGATGGTTTTGTTCATCCCGGGGTCTTCCGTCTGGGCCATTTCATAGAGTCCCTCCACCCGATGGAGCAGATCCTTGCTGGATTCTCCTTCCGCTCTGATCTGTCCCCCTCCATTTAAGCACCCTGGAAAAATAAGGATTTACAGCTGAAGGCAAGGAAAGCGAAGGAGCGTTTTAGCTTAACCTGGGAGCTGCTGACTTGAGGGGGAGGGTTGGGCTTTTGGCAGTGTTGCCGTTAAGTTGGAAGCACGGGTAATCCTCGACTTAGGACCATAATCGAGCCCAGAATTTCTGTTAAGTGAGAAGTTTGTTCAGTGAGTTTTGGGCCATTTTAAGACCCCTTTTTTTTTGCCTCAAGATGTTCAGTGAATCACTTCAGTTGAGAAGTTAGTAATACGGTTGTTAAGGGAATCCGGCTTCCCCACCGAATGTGCTTGTCAGAAGGGCGCAAGAGGGGATGGCGTGATCTTGGGACACAGCAGCCATCGTAAATTCAGTTGCCAAGCACCTGAATCTTGATCACACGATCGTGGGGATGCTGCAAAAGTCGGAACTTTGAAAAACGGCCGTTGTAACCTGGAACTGTTGTAAGCCCAGAACTACCTGCATGGAGCTATTTTAGGTATACAGTGGAAAAGGGGAGGTGAACTACTCACAAAATGAGGATATGTAGGACGCTGCTTATGACCCCCTACTTATCTGGGTTGATGGGGGAGGTTTAACCATCTAAAGGGACGCTGTGGCTCAGTGGCTAAGACACTGAGCTTGTCAATCAAAAAAGATGGGCAGTTCAGTGGTTCGAATCCCTAGCGCCACGTAACGGAGTGAGATCCCGTGACTTATCTCAGCTTCTGCCAACCTAGCACTTCGAAAGCAGGTAAAAAATGCAAGTAGCAAAATAGGGATCACCTTTGGTGGGAAGGCAACAGCGTTCTATGCGCCTTCGGTATTTAGTCATGCCGGCCACATGACCACCGAGACATGTTTGGACAGCGCTGGCTCTTTGGCTTTGAAACGAAGATGAGCACCGCCCCCTAGAGTCGGGAACGACTAGCACTTATGTGCGAGGGGAACCTTTACCTTTAAGCATCTAAACCAAGACCCAAAATGCCATCAATTTCATTTTCTAAGTAAGTTTCCAAGACCTATTTGTAAACCAAAGGAATTCTTGGGAACAAAACATAGGCTGGTGGCCTGCCTTTTCTTTTGCATCGTTCAGTGTCCTATTGGCAAGGGACATGTAGCAGGTCATACTGTGCAGCCCTCACTAGGCCTCCCTCTCTTAAAAGAATTCCTGAAATAAGAGAGCTCCAGATCACCGTATCAGGCACCCGTCTCTTCCCTTCCAGCCATTTGTCACCTCAAACCTTGTAGCCATCCTCACCTGAGGGACAAGCCATCACCTCGACGTAATGGTAGGGCAGCTTTCCGCGTTTCAGTTTCTGCACGACGTTTTGGATGTTCCGAAATCCATACGCCAGGGCAAAGTGCAGGAGAGTCCAGCCATCCTTCTCCAACGTCACCTCTTGAAAATCCTTGTTTCTGAGTGGATGAACATTAGAGAGTATAGGAGGTGACAGGCAAAGTGTTGCTTTTCCTGCAGGCTCGTGAGGAGAAAGCAATTTGGGCTTCAGACCCATCACGGAGTCTGGAGATTCTCAGTCATCCAGGTGATGGTTGTCCCTAAGATGCCTTCCTGCCCCCCCCCCCCCCCCCCCTGCAAAAGGCAACTGGAGATTCTTTGTTTTCCTTGAAGACGTTTCGCTTCTCACTCAAGAAGCTTCTTCAATTCTCACTGAAGAAGAACTGAAGAAGCTTCTTGGATGGGAAGTCTTCAAGGAAAAACTAAGACAGTCCAGTTATCTTTTTTTGGGGGGGGGAAGCAAAAAGGGGTAATCTTCCAAAGGAAAGTGATTGGAGGAGAAAAGGACTTTCTTGCGGCTTGCAGAACTCAGCAATTCCTGGCATTTCTTTGGGATTGCACTAGCAAGATTCAAGCACTTATAGGCAGCAGCTATTCAATCTACGGGTTTAACAGACTTTTTGTTGGAGTGAGAGGAAGTTACTTTATATAGAAGGGGTGAAAGCCCACAGTGGGCCAGGCAGTGATGGAAAGAGCACTGGTAATAGAGGCAAGACCAAACATTTTCCTCCTAGGCTTGGGGGAAGTACCGTATTTTTCGGAGTATAAGACACACCGGTGCATAAGACGCACCAAGATTTCCACCCTCTTTTTGGGGGAAAAGGTGCGTCTTATACTCTGAAAAATACGGTAGTTGTTCTTTTTTTAAAAAAAACTATGCAGAATCATTACGTGGTTTCTGGTTGCAAGGTAGAAAAAAGCCTTGACAAACTGCCCCTCACAAGTTATTTCATGGAGCTTCCAAAGAGTAGGAAAAAAACCCCAATATACTAGGACAGTTTTACCCCTGAATTCTAGAACGGCCACAAGAAGATACGAAGGCCCGGTGTGTCCTACGACTGATCTGAGTGAATGTCACTATTCTGTTCCCTTCTGGGAACGGAGAGACAGGAAAAGAGTGAAGGCAAGAGGGGGGAGGGGGGGCAGAAGGGCCAGGAAGAAAGTCGAACTCCTTACTTCAGGGTCTTGTAGTGAAGCTCCTTCACTGGAATGCCAAAAAGCTCCTTTGCTGCATATTTGAAGATGTGCTCCAGGTATCCCCCAGAGCCACCTCCGGAATGGCCCAACAGTTGTTCTTCCAAAAGGTTGCCAAACCTACAAAGAAAATGCCACCAAGTCAAGCTCTCAACTCCTGGCAACTCTACAACCACATAGTTTCCTTTTCCCCTAACTAGCTAACAATCATGGGATTTTCCCAAGACCAGCAAAGATTGGCTAAGGGGCTACCATCCGCAGGACCTGAGTGACTCCGGGTATTCTTGGACACGATACTGGAATTCATTTCTGCTGCCTTCTTTCAGGATATTTTTTCCCCCACTTCTCTGTTTAGTCTCCAGCCCTTGGCCTTCCTTGCTAGTCCCCCATGTAAGTGCTAACCTTCTCAAACTTTCCAACAGCCTCCCTAACTACGGTAGGTGCTGCTATTAAATATACCACCAAATGCCCAGCAGTGTTTTAGTAAAACCAAAGTCCAATGTAGGGATAGAGGATCAGCACAGCATCCACACCCAACCACTGGGAGCCACCCTCGGCCTCACCTGCAACGGCAGAAGACGTGTGGAGGTGCTTACTGCTAGACAGGTGGCAGACATGGTCACTTTTGAGGTGGGGCTGATCTCTAACTCTTAGCATGTCTCATTAGTGAGAGATGCTCTGAGTTGCCTTCGGACTTTGGCCACGCTCTTGAATTGAGTTGAACAACTTTTCTTAAGCCTCACTTGGCCAGTGTGATCCAGCCAGGAGAAAACTAAAACCAACTCACTTGGGTTAGATCATCTGGATATTTCCTGCCTAGGCAGGGGGTTGGACTAGAAGACCTCCAAGGTCCCTTCCAACTCATTCTATTCTATTCCATATTTTCTATTCTATTCTATTCTTCTGTTCTGTTCCTGTTCTGTTCTATTCGTCTATTCTACTCTGTTCTATTTCTGTTCTGTTCTATTTGTGAGTGAGTGAGCTGTAATGGCAAGGAGAAGGGGGTGCATCATGCCTTCTCCTGGCCATGGAGGCTCTCCTTTAGCTGAATATGTTGCAGAAGAAAGTGGAGAAAACAAGACCGCAGCTTGGCAAGTAGATGAATTCTCAGGGAGGGTCTTACATGCTATCCAAAGGCATAGGATTCACTTCAAGAAGGGATACTCCTTCCTGGTCCAGCAGCTTTAAGACTTCTCCTGAAAGAAGAGAGTGGTGACAATTAACTCAAGCAGATCAAAGAGGAGAAGCTTCACAGGATTCCAAGGCAACCCCAGGTGAGTCTCCCTGGCATACAAGGGGAAACATCCAGCAAGGAAGTTAAATGAAAGTACAAGAATCCAGTATTTCATTTATGCTGTTTTTCCTATTGGGCAGGAGTCCATTTTTGAAAAAGTATTAAATTTATGCTACATGACCTCAAATGATAGGAATTAGACTTTGGGAAATGGATGGGGGAAAAATAGGCATTTAACCAGTTGACTCCCTTGGCCTGAGTTTGCTGTAGCTACTGAGAGAATATAATCCTCTCCTTCAGTCACCAGCCTCTTTCTATCTTGGGAATTATGTTCAACCAATGAGATTGCAAGCTTGCCAAAGGCAGAAATAATCATGTTTCGTGGATCTGCCTCAGGTCACTGGGATCAGGTGGTGTATTAAAAAAACCCAGAACTAATTACTTCTTATGGTAAATATTAGGATTGTATAAAATGCCCCAAATCTGTCATGCTTGGAGCAACAAAACCCCATCTCGCTTTGAGTTCAAAAAAATCCAGAAATGTAAGAAAAATTTGGTTCTAATTTAAAATAAAGTGTTTCACATTTTAAGTTATTTCCATATCCCTAGTAAATATATCGAGAGTAATCTGCACTGTCTCTTTGGTCTCCAATTGCATGGCTGAAGAACTTAAAACTTGGAGCTTCCCCTTCTCCACCTGTGATAAATGAGGCCCTGGCCCGTATCAAGATTCCTATCGGAGCAGGATTGATTCACGGAAGGGACTGAGGAAGGAGAAGCAGGGTCCTTCCCTCTCAAAGATCATTTAGAAACTGCACTTTACCTGTTGTGATCACACAGTCAACTTCACGGGTCTCGTGCTTTTGAATGAAGAAATCTGGCCTGGAAGCTTCTAGCTTTTTGTCATAGCAAGGCATCACAGTGACATGGTAGATTTGGTCTGGTGTCAGGCACTGGAACAAGAGTGTTTTGAAATTGCATTGAGACTGGCAAAAAGACTAGGCCAGAAGACAGCATGTGGCTCTTTTACTCTTCTGCTGTGGCTCCGTCACTCAAAATAGGCGACACAACCACCAATGTGCGACACCTGCCGGCATACAATTTATTGAGCTTTTCAACCCCGGTAGGCCAACCATGGATAAATCCAAGAAAAGAAAAGTTTAAGAAGAAAACAGAACATCCAATTCAACTACATATGGTAGTTTTATGGGTGCTCAGGAAACAGTCAGGCACGGGAAGGATTTTGTGGCTCCCGGTGTTTTCTTTTCTGTGGGAAACGGGTCCAAATGGCTCTTTGGGTGTTTAAGCTTGCAGGCCCCTGGGCTAGGGGATGCAACAGAATAGCACAGCACAAAGGACCTTCCAATTTGGGGGCTGAGTTTTCGGGCAATCAGAAATTGACCACTTATCTCACCCTTCTCCTTCTACTGCTCTCCGAATAATGGCTAGGGGATTTGTGAACATGAAGAGTAACATATACAGAATGGCTAGTCCAAGTGCCCCTGTTGGGGCAATCACATCATGGGTAGGTCGCATCGTGCTCATGGCAGAAGCACTAAGGCGCTTCTGGTTTGATAAACTGAATTAGCTGGTGACATCGCTGTTGGCCAAGGGATGCCCAGTTGGGAGCTCCTTTCCTGTCCCCAGCAGGAGCGAAGAACGGGAACTCAGCCCATCCCACAGCAGCACTCAGGTTTCGAATGTGGACTTGCTAATCTCCAACCCAGCATCCTAACCACGCAAGCCACCATCCTCCTTATGGGTAGATCATTGAATAGGAAAGAAACAGCTGGCTGCCCCTTTGGGAAAACACACACACATTAATCCTGTTTTTACAGAGGGGGCAAAGGCTCTGAGTTACAGCTGCAGCAGATATTTGCAGCACATTTGCCAATTTGTCCTTTGCCTCCAGTGGCTTCCAAACTTCCTATTACATCTGCTGTCTTGTGAGAAAAGTTTGAGCAACACCTGTTGTTTGGCAAAGTGGTCCTTAATCAGGGATCCCATGATCTGCTGGGGTGATCTGGTAGTGCTGATGTATGGGATGATAAAATCCCCGTGGGTTTTTTCAGCATAACAGATCCAACCTGTAAGAGAAACATTTTGAAGAATTAAATCAATTCTGCTGTCCATCTTTGGGTCAGTGAAAGCTACATGGCAAAGAAGGGTTGCACAAGGAGTTCTTTTTCCCATCCATTAAACTGAATATAACCAGACACCTAAATATGTATCAAGCCCCAAACATTTGGACAAAACAAATGCAATTACTCAGATTATGGTAAGATATATTAAATATTTAATATATTTAATAAATAAAGAAATGTGGCAATTGCAAAAGGAATTTCTGAATTTCTGACTCTCCTTCACAGTTCACGAAGGCACAATCTTGTTTGCATGATTTGAAACACTTCTTGGTTATTTTCCCCCCAGGCTGAATTGCCATTTCTGACAGAAGCTGCCAACAGATTGCCCTCTGTCTTTTGATCTATTATGCCTCCGATGTTTTCCATGCCTTTCCCAGCTTCCATACCATCATTCACAGTATGGAAATAAGGCAGGACTTGCTAATCTGCCTGCTTGGTTGCAAAACTGCCTGCTTGGTTCTGAAAATGCAAATACAGGTAGTCCTCTAAACACTTAATTCTAGTTCCCTAATCATCCTGCTTGCCCTTCTGTACAGGTTGAAAAACAGAATAACGCAGCTGAAAGGGACCTTGGAGGTCTTCTAGTCCAACCCATGCGGGTTGGACTAGAGCAGGAAACTCTATACCATTTCAGACAATGGTTGTCCAATCTCTTGTTAAAAATCTGCAGTGATGGAGCATCCACAACCTCTGGAGGCAAGCCATTCTACTGGTTTTGGCCTCAGTTAGGAAATTCCACCTTACTTCTAAGTTGCTTCTCTACTTGATTAGTTTCCAACCATTGCTTCTTGTCCTGCCCTCAGAGGCTTTGGAGAACAACCCCAATTGGGAATAGAATTTCAGAAGTAGGTCATTGTGGTCATAGCACTCAGTTGACTGGACCTGATTTTTCTTTCTTTTTTTACTATTTTTACAGTGTTTGTTAGTGAATCACATGGTTGCAAGTCCAAATCATGCAATTGTTAAGTGAATCCATTCTCCCAAGTGGGCTTTTTTTGTTTGTTTGGCAAACTGGCCAAATACACCAGAAATGGTTAGAAAACTATGCAAATCAATCACATGACCATAGGACGCTGCAATCAGTTGTAAACGTGAGTCAAGTGCCTGAAATCCAGTCATGTGACTGGGGGGGGCATGTTTTACAACAGCCAGAGATGTGTTATTGGGCCACAAAGAATCTTTCCAAGGCTGTCATACCTTCAAACTAGTCAAACATTCAAACAAGGTAGTCGAGGACTACCTGTAATTTATCTTTTGAATTTCTTTAAAAAGTTGCTGTAATTTTGTATAATGTGGTGTCCAGATTGGGAGCCAGCTATGGTGGTCAGAGCTAGGGCACATTGCATCAAGGAGCGTCTTTTCAATCTTCACTCCCCTCTGGTGCCTTGTGGCATTTACTTACCAGGGCAAGCAGCAGCTAACATGGGCAAAGCCTTCTTATCTTCTACTCGTCTCTGGAAACGCTGCACAAATTCCCGCTGGCTCTCCAGCAAACTGAAGTTCCTGGTGAAAGTTGTATCAAAGACAAAATGCACCCCTGATAAAGGAGAAGAGAAGAAGCGTTGAATAGATACTACCAGGAAGTGCAATTCGGGATGGCGTTTGGTCAACTCAGCTGCAGCAAAGAAGAGGCTGCAACCATTCATCAGAGGCAACATTTCACAGGGCATATAATTGGCATTTCATTCGCTCATGCAGCTGGCCAAGATTACAGAAAGGACTGTACAGATTTCTGAAAGACATCTTTCATGCTAATGCTAAGGTAAAGGTTCCTTCGCAGATGCCTGCTAGTCTTTTCCAGCTCTAGGGGGCGGTGCTCATCTCAGTTTCTAAACCGAAGAACCAGCGCTGTCCGAAGACGTCTCCGTGGTCACGTGGCCAGCATGACTAAACATCGAAGGAGCACGGAATGCTGTTATCTTCCCACCAAAGGTGGTCCCTATTTTTCTACTTGCGTTTTTTACGTGCTTTTGAACTGCTGGGTTGGCAGAAGCTGGGACAAGTAACGGGAGCTCACTCCGTTATGCAGTGCTAGGGATTCGAACCACCAATCTTTCTGATCGACAAGCTCAGCGTCTTTAGCCACTGAGCCACCACGTCATTAATGCTAGAGCAAATGCATCACCTTTGATACTATAAGAATTTCCAGCCTTATTTACAGTGAGTTCTTTGCATATTTTAAATGCTGATTCTTTCCTTCTATGTAGGCTCAGTTGCTATTTATAAGCTGCCATCAGATTTATCTTGTATTGCCTGGATTTTCATATCTGACCCCTCTTCCATTTTTTCCCAGCGTCCCCACAATTTTGAATGCAAATTAAAGTATTACATTTGCAAAGCATTGGGAAATCACAATAATACAGGAGTAAAGATTGGAGTTACTTTCTCATTTCATCATGCGCTTAATTATTTCCACATAAGTGTGGGAAGGAGCCGCCAGGTTCAATTTCTCTGCAAGTGTTTTAGAGCAGAATTCTTCACAACTTCCCCGAAATATGATTGAATTACTTTACACCCATTTTTGTCGGCTAGTTTCCATGCTTGTGGGTGACAATAATGATTATTATAATTGGTATAAGATGAGGAAAAACATTTTACTATCTTTTAAGTATGTGAGCTTATATAAATGTCAACACATATATTTCAAATTTGTTTTATTTTCTTACATTTTCCATATTTCTGTCTTTAATATTGCTTAGGTGTGACACACAAATGACTCTGATTTGGATTAATTTCCCCAGAATAGCTCAGCATCCCTTTTGAGAATTTTAAGTAACAAACTGGCTAAGAGAGGACACTTTACATGCAAATCTCTTAGCACCATTTTCAAATCAAACACTACTCACCTAAATTCTTAAAGAAGGCTGTCAGCTTCTTAGCTGTGTCTAAAGGAGTCGTTCCAAATCTTGCAGCTAAAGAAGCTCTGGACTGGGGAGATACAGACACCACTACCAATTTCTTGGGAGAATTGGATGCCTTTTAGTTAAAAAAAAGGAAGAAAAAAACCATAACTCTCCAGTGACCTAGAGCACTGATATTTGTATAACATTAAGGCAGGTGAACTATTTCCATGTGTTTTATTATTACATTAAACATACCTCTTCACCAGAGGAGCTAAAATTAATATTAAAGGTTGACTCCTGGTAAACACATCCCTTCTCTCTTTCTCCCTTCCCCCCTATATCCAAGGTAGATAATGATTAAAAACAGTAATGGGAAAAGAGAAAGTTGGAGGGCATTAAAGTATAACTCCCTGTTTAGTGCAAGAATCAAAATTAAACGTGAACACATCATTGTTAGGTCCTTGGTTCCAATTTGTTCCCTCCGTCCTATTTAATCCACATTACTCAAATGCTACATCACTTACTTTATTGGCATTTAACACTTTGCAGAGCTCTTCGTGGCTCTGCTGGGTGATTAGGACGCTCTCCGCTGATGTGATGCAACCACTGCAGGCCAAGCAGTCGTTGAGGGTAATCTTGGCCTTTTCCAATTTTTGTGACCCTCCGTCCTAGGAAGGAAGCCATCGAATGGACTGCTGTCAGCATCCTGAAAAAAGTAATCGCGATTGGGCATCCACAGGGAAGGTCAAAAAGCCAGGATGAGAGATGTAGCCACACAAACGAAGCCCTGCCGTTTTCTTACATGCAGCATGGTTCTGTGGCTACCATCTTGATCTTTTTGACACACATACGCACCCCAGGTACAGGTGGCCCTCGACTTACAGCAGTGCATTTAGTGATGTTCCAAGTCACAACAGCACTGAAAAGTGGCTTATGGCTGTTTTTCACACTTACAACCGTTGCAGCATCCCCCACGGTCACAAATTCGGATGTGTGGCAACTGATTTATATTTATGACGGTTGCAGTGTCCCACGATCATCACACACACACACACACACACTGTCTCTCTTTCCGTCTGTATCTCTCTCTCTCCATCTTCCCCTCTCTCTGTATATCACCGTGTGTGTCTCTTCTGTCTCTCTCACCCCCTCTGTGTATCACTCTGTAGGTCTCGGTCTCTCTCCTTCCTCCCCCCTTTTCTCTGCCGAGGCTAAGCCAAGCGCTTCACTGTGTCTTTTGGGAAATCCAGGCTGGCTCACTGTGGTTGAGCCAGGAGCCTGTGCAC
>JANHFT010001130.1:63611-75266 GCA_032467955.1 Pseudoxenodon macrops | reverse complement strand
TTTGGGAGGGAATTGTTTTTGTTTTCTTCTGCACATGCATCACCATCTTGTTTTTTTTTAATCAGCTTTTTTTTCTACTGCGCATGCGCAGTAGAACCCAACCCCTGTATTATACCCATTAGCTGCTTAATCAACCTACCGTATTTTGCACCGATTATAATTTCCTAACACTTCTCAAGCACAGCCCCATGTAACACACAGTGCAATAATCAAAAACAAAATGAAACCAAGGTATAAGTAAGCTTCTTTAAACCAGAGTTAGTACATGAAGTATATTTATGCAAACATGTCCTTCACTACAGCTGTCACAAGCAAATCCAATAACATCTGGGGATCAAAGAATACTCCAAGTATTTGAAGTGTGTTATCATAACTTCCTAAGCCTACTCTCTTCCAGGCTAGGCATAAGCAATGTTGTCAATAGCTTCTCATACAAATTAGTTTTTAGATTAGATTTTTATCCTTTGTAAGTATTGCTTCATAAGACTTTATAAATAACTCAAGGCGGTGAAGATATATAATGCTCCTTCCACCTCTTATTTCTCCACAACAACAACCTTGTGAGATGGGTTGGGCTGAGAGAGAATGACTGGCTCAAAATCATCCAGTTTATTTTAATGCCTAAAGTGGGATTAAAACTCAATTTCCTGTTTTCTAGCTTGACACTTTAACCATTAGTAGACCAAACTGGTCTTTAGATCCCTCACCATATAGCAGGGGTGTCAAACTCGATTTAATTGACAGGCGTATCAGGGTTGTGTTTGACCTCAGGAGGTGGGGGGGGTGCATGGCAGGGTGGGCATGGCCAGGGTGGCTTCACATAATTCGTGTTTGGGGCATCTGTGATGGCCAAGTCCTAAGGCAAACTTCCTTCACTCTCATTATAATCTTCCTTCCTTCCTTCGTTTTCTTCTTTTGCCTTTCCCCTTCCTTCTCCTTGCTTCTTCCTTCCCCTCTTTCCTTATTTTTCCTTCCTTGCTCTCTTCCCATCTTCCCATCTTTTTCTTTGTCTTTTCTCTTTCCCTTTCTCCTTTCCTGCCCTTTCTTGCATGCTCAAATGCAAAAGGGGAAACGTTTCTCTTCTTGTTTTGTTTTTAGTTTGTTTTGCTAGCCCTCTGCCAGCGAAAACGAAATCCAGGGACCCCCGCATACAGTCCTCCCGAGCTCCGTTTTCGCTGGCAGAGGTACCGCGGGCCAATCTTTTGTTGTTTCTATGGCAGACCTGAGGGCCACATCAAAATACCCTGCAGGCTGCATCATCATTTCCCAAAATTGTGGCACAACAATTGGACACAACACTCCAGATTTACCTTGCCCAGAACAGAGGAGTATATGTTGCTTCCATGATTTGCATATCAAACTTTTTTTCAAGCAGATTAAAACTGCTTTACATTTACTGGCACATATTAAGTTTACAATCCTGTGTCATCTAAATGTTGTTGTGTTTTAGATTCTTTTATGCTGCCTTTTTTCATAAAGAATTTAAGGCAGCAAACATACCAAATTACTTCTTCCTCCTATTTTCCCCACAACACCCACAACAGTCTTGTGAGTTGAATTGGGCCGAGAGAGGGCAATTGGGCCAAAGTCATCCAGCTGGTTTTTTATGCCCAATAGACAACTAGAATTCACAGTCTCCTGGTTTCTAGGCTAGCACCTTAACCAATATATCAAATTGGCTCTCAATATTTTTTAAAAATAAATTGGGGCCATGTGAACTCTTTCCCATCAAATAATTATGTTTGATTCATTTGGTACCGGAGGACAAGACTTTATCTTTAACTCTACAAAACAATATTTGGGAGGGGTTACTCTAGTGTTTTTATTTATCATAATTCTTGTGAATCTTGATTCTTGTCCCAGGTGTTAGCTATTCCTCTCAGCCTTCATACATTTTATAAATATCCCCTTCTACAGATATTCAGAATCAATTATAAATTTTAAATACCTAGTCCAATCTTATACTTCATACCAAAAGCGTACAGCTTAAGATCTATTGAAGCATGCTGATAGTTTAGCAAACTATAAGCCTAGCAACAGTAACAGCAACAGTAGATTGTAGTTATTTGTAGTAACTCTCCAAAATAAAAGAAGAAAGACTGATTTATTTAATATCATATTAATTTACATTTCAGGCCTGTAAATTTTCATATGCTTCTCTTTTTTAACCAAATCGCTAACCAAGAGTGATTTACTATATTGGGTGCTGTGTCCAGGCTTCCCTCAGGTCCGCAGCTGACGTCGGTGGTGCTGAAAGCTGATTGGCCAACGCTATTCTGGCGCGAGTATATAAAGCGCTGTCAGAAGTGCTGACTTTTACCAGAGCGCTCTGTTAGCCAGAGCGAGCTGCACTAAGCTGACAGGCTAGCGCTTTCTTTCACTGTTAGCAATTTGAGCTGAATAAACCTGTTAGCATTACAATTGTGTCTGCCTCATTCTGAGTCCTTTTCAGGACATTTCAACTGGCGACGAGGATGGGATAATCATCCCAACCCGAGGCAATCAGACACCGAGCTGAATTCCATTCTAATGACAGGAAAAAAGCCCTCTTTCTATCTAACCATGGGAATGAGGTTTTTGAAACCGCAAAAAACCTTTTAGCTCCTCAGAAGGTGCATACAGTGCCTTGGGATGTAATATCAGAAAGCCTGAGGAACCATTATTCCCCTGCTCCATCTGGGATAGCCACAGGAACCAAAAGGAAGGGGAAACCATTAATCTATTTATTTCATCCCTCAGGGCAGCTGCTCTGCACTGTGAATTTGAGCCCTTAGATAATGCTCTCGGAGATAGACTAGTGTGTGGCATAAGAGACTAAAGATTGCAATGCCACCTACTCACAAAAACAGTACTTCCACTACACGCAGCACTGGAAGAAGCGAGAGCAGCCGAATTATCAAACAAATCTGCCTCAGAGATTCAGCAAACAACATTTTCTATTGTTTCTGACAAAACGGAGGCTGTCCATTCAGAAACAGCAGACTATTTTGACATCTAAGAGGACGTCCATCGCCTCAGAATCCAGGACCAGAGAAAACAACAAAGAGAAACCAACAAGAACCGTCTGCCTGAGCTATGGGGGATGGCAACTGAGGGCTTCATGCAAGTTCAGAAATGCAGACTGCCTGAGATGTGGGAGATTAGGCCATCTGGCAAGGGTATGCAGAGCCCCACAGCCAAATACACGGCCACTACCCAAAAATTTAAATTTTACAAAACCACTCTTTAAATTTGAACACAGGGGAGATGGTTGTTATACCATACATCATGATATTTATCCCCCTGAAAGTATAATTGGAAATGCCAGTGGCAATAAAAGGGGGGGAAATTATCACTATACTTTTGGAGGGGGTTCCATTTAAAATGGAAGTAGATACTGGTTCCTCCATGTCACTTATATTGTGGCAAACTATAAAGAAATTGGTTCCCCAATTTTCTAAAATTAATCTGCAACCAGACCCTACAAAATTAAGAGATTACCAGGGCAGAATCATCCCTAAACTAGGTACCTGCCCTTTCCATGTACAATATGGAGGTTTCTCTGGACACCTTCCACTACTTATTGTTGAAGACCCACTTCCTAGTCTTTTGGGCCTTGAATGGTTCCACTCTCTGGGCCTCTCCATTTCTGAGATCCATCACACTCAAGAGCCTGTCCTGTCTGATCTCGTCAGGGAGTTCGACACTGCCTTCACCACCGACCTGGGTAAGTACACTGAAAAGCCCCTTTCTTTTAATTTGGACCCTCAGGTCGCACCCATTCGCTTAAAGTATAGATGTGTCCCTAATGATTGAAGAACTGCCCAGCATTCTTTCTGCTGCAGATGTGGCCAAGCACACGTCCAAAGACAGAGTGCGGTCTCAGGTTTTGGACTGGGCCAAGAGAGGCTCGCCTGTGGACATTGGTGGTCCACAATTTCAGTCATACAAGATGAGGTAAAATGAACTATCCACAATGAAAGGCTGTTTGCTCTGGGGGCATAGGGTTATTACTCCTACAACGTTGCGGAGCCACATCCTGGCCACATTACATGACAGCCACCCAGGCATTGTAAGAATGAAGGCTCTGGCCAGGAGCTACATCTGGTGGCCAAATGTAGCTCGGGACATTATCGAATGGGTCTCGGGTTGCCAAGCATGCCAGGAAACAAGAGCTAACCCACCTAAGGCGAGCCCCTCAGAATGGGGCAAACCAAGAGGGCCTTGGTCTTGCCTCCACATAGACCTGGCTGGGCCAATGCAGGTCAGATGTTCTTCGTGGGGGTGGATGCTTATTCTAAGTGGGTGGAGGTGAAGCTAATGGCCTCCACCACTTCAGAGGCTATCTTCAAAATATTACAGGAACTGTTTGCCACTCATGGCATCCCGGACACGCTGGTGTCTGACAATGGGCCTCAGTTTACTTCTGGCCCTTTTGAGGTATATTTAGCTGGATTGGGCATTAAATATATTTTGACTGCTCCATTTTTTCCTGCCACCAATGGTAGGGCTGAAAGGGCTGTGAGATCTGCCAAAGAGGCCCTGGCTAGGTTAGGGCCTGGGGACTGGCACTATAAAAACTCCAAATACCTCCTGTTGCAGCATGCCACCCCATGCCCTGAATCCAATCAAAGTCCTGCTGAACTGTTGATGAGAAGGAGGATAAAAGACTAACCCGGACAGACTGCACCCAAATTATTCCCTTGAGTGTCCCAGAGACTCAACTTCAAAAGTCAGAACCTTCCAACCAGGGGACCTGGTGTATGCCGGGAACTATGCAGGGAACCCCCTTTGGTTACCTGGGACCATCACTAATCTAGCAGGCCCCAGATCATATACCATGGTTCTGGATGATGGATGGATGTGGCGACGCCACATTGATCAGCTAAGGGGTCGCTGGAGTCCTAGGGCAAGACTAGATGCACTAGAACTTAACCCTTATGTTCCAGCTACGGCTGTTCACAGATGGGCCTATTCGCGAAGACGAAGCAGCCGATGATAACCGAAGCCAGCACAGCTTACCCGAACCTATGGACTCTGCTCCAGCGATGCAGGCAGTCAGCGGGGCAGCAGGGACTTCAGAAACAGCCGCAGGAACTCCTTCGTTGATTCAACCAGGCCCAGAGCCATCAGAAACACTCAGATGGTCCGAGAGAAGCAAGAGAAGGCCTGCCTACCTGCAGGACTACGAGTGCGCTAGCTAGTGATGGAGGAGTGCTGCGTCCAGGCTTCCCTCAAGTCCGCAGCTGACGTTGGAGGTGCTGAAAGCTGATTGGCCACCGCTGTTCTGGCGTGAGTATATAAAGCGCTGTCAGAAGTGCTGATTTTTTGCCGCTCTCTGTTAGCCAGAGCGAGCCGTGCTAAGCTGACAGGCTAGCACGTTCACTGTTAGCAATTTGAGCCTGAATAAACCTGTTAGCCTTTACCATTGTGTCTGCCTCATTCTCTCAGGATATTTCAGCTAACATTTTAGAAGGTATAGAAGGATCTTGAACTTGAACACTGGGTTCTATCCAACCAAATGCAATCGAGTAGTGAGAAAAGTAAGGTCTTAACCTTAGGCAAGAAAACCCAAATGCAGAGGTACCTGGCTCAACAGCAGTGCTGGTAGAGGGATGTAGGTATCGGTGAACAAGCATTTAGTTATGTGTCAGCAGCATGCTGCAACTGCCAGAACAACCAATGCAGTCCTAGGCTGCATCAAGGTTCGTATCAAGATCACATGAAACGTTAGTACTGATTTATATGGCATTGGTAAGACCACACTTGGTATATTGTGTCCAATTCTGGTTACTGTGATACAAAAAAAGATGCTACTACTCGAGAAAGCGTGCAGAGAAAAGCAACAAAATGATTAGGAGATCGGAGGCTAAAACAAATGATGAATGGTTGTGTGAACTAGGTATGTCTAGTCTAACAAAGAGAAGGACTAGAGGTGCCCTAGAGAGGACTGGTATTTGACAAGCTGCCAAAGAGAAGAGGTTTTTTTTTTTTAATTTATTCTCTAAAGCACTTGAGGGAAATGTAAGCAGATTCTCAATTATCCAGGTCATGGTCGACCCACAGGTGCTTTTTCTAAAAGGCAACTGGACTTTCTTTCCTTTCCTTTGAAAGTCTGAAAAAACTGAGAAGTGAAATGTTTTCAAAGAAAAAACAAAACCAAGAACGTCCAGTTGCCTCTTGGGAAAAGAACCTTTGGGATAATGGATTAAAGATCACCAAAGAGAGATCCAACCTAAAATTAAGGAAAAAGTTCCTGACATTGAGAACAGTCAGTGGAATGGCTTCCCTCCATAGGTTATGGGTGCTCCATCACTGGCAGTTTTCAAGAAGAGATACGTGTGTGTGTTAAACAATTAAAAAAAACCCCAAATCCTGCTGTGCCGCTTTATCGTGGTAGAGGGATAGTGTTGGGAAACTACTAACCTGGCAAGGAGGAGGGATCAAGTGGGGAGTTTGCCTTGAAGTGTGCGGCTGCAAGAGAACTAGGAATGACACCCCCCGCCGTCCCCCTGGTCTAATTTCCATAGAAGAGGTGAGAGATGCAAGCAGTTTGGGGAGATTCTTGAATTATAGGTGGAACACAAAGTGCACGAGCGAGCGCATGTACAGCATTCAAAACCTAGCTTCTGCACATGCGCAGAAGCAAAATCCAACATGGTGGCATCCACTGATTTCCTTGTCCTTTCTCCTATGTTGTGCCATGCATTTATGAAGTGGTTGTTTTGTTTCACCAATATACAGATCTGCACATGTCCAATGCAGTGAAATCTAGTATATAATTGCTAATTAAAGGCTGTTATTAGTCTATAATTTTCAGGATCACATTAATCACCTTTCTTATAATTTGGGATATTAAGTCAATCTTACACAATCAGTGACACCTTTGGCCATCCTTTCAGAAACATTTCCGTACAAGATTCCTCCATTCTTTCAACAATGACAAAAACATCTAATGTACTTCGTTTACTGGAAGATGTGGAATGCATTCAGAAAAATTCCTGCCTTGAAAATAGCCACTATTGAACTTTTTGGTACAGTCAAACATCAGCCCAGGAAATGTTTTATGACATTTTATAATGCCATAAACTATTTTATGACAATATTTATGTTATAAAATGTTTTATAAAAAATTGCCAAATTTCACCAGAAATCATGGCTTCTGGATGTTGGACACATCTGTGAGTTTTAAACCTTGGTTCAAAAATTGCTGTCTTATGATGTACAGTTTTGCCCAGCTAAAGGTTAAAGGTTAGTAGTATATGCATAGTTGTTATTTATGCCTGTAAAAGGAACAAGCACAGAAATCCATGTGTAATCTCCAATTTAAAATAAGGAAACAAGAAACACTTCCAAAAGACAGTTGAACTCAGAAAGCGGTTGCAGAGGTTGCAGTATGGAAAAGAAGTTTCCAGATGCTACAAGGGTTTTAGAAGGCCAAGGTATAGAAGACCATTGCTGATACATGCTGAATATTTGAGAAAGCGAAAGAAAACAGATATCTGGGGAAATATGGCAAACTGAAGACAGCTCTGTGAAATTGACAACCATGACAAAAATCAAGGAATAGGTGAGCAGGCTGATTTCTTGGAACATGTCCAAATAAGAAGATTGAAGCATTCACTTGTGCCTGGGATGGCTGCTTCCCACAAGGATACCAATTGGAAGACAATGCCTTGCATTTCCAACCCACTTAGCTGATCCAGAGGAATATCATGATCAATGATATTGAAAACCTCTGAGAGATCAGGGAGAGTCCAGATGGATATGGAAAACCCCACCCTGAGGTCATTTACAAGTGTGATCAATGATTGACATTGATCACCCAGGTACATCCTGGCCTGAATCCCAAATGCAGTAGCTCCTAATAATCCTCTTCCCCTTGGAAATCCTGGAATCTCCTTAATTCTATTGGGGATGTATGGAAGAAAATGTGGGAAATTAATGTTAAATATACACTGTGACATAATTTAAGAGATAACTTTTATGAAATGATGAATCAAGGCTATATGACACCAGTTGAACCATCAAGCATGTGTGAAAAAGGATTTACTGTGGATTTGTACCAAGAGTGAATGAGACATCAACTCGCTGATACACCTGACATGGATCTACAGAGAGGCTATCAGAATGTTCTTCGGACTAGAGAGATGTGTGGCTAGATGGTACTCAAGAGAGGGAAACATCAGTTACAAGTACCTTGATAACTCACAATCACATGGGAACCATGAGGAGGAGGAAACAGCACCATCCAACTACCACCAAAGGATCAGACAAATCTGAAAATCCAGCTTAATGGGAAGAACAGGATCCATGCCTTCAACATGTGTGCCTGCAATCAGATAGCTGCTGGTATAGTGAGCTGGCCAAAGAAGGCATAGAAGCTGCCAATGTCTGACACCCAGAGACTATACACTAGCTGGAAAGAGGGCAGTCGAGATCTTGTAAATGTCAAGGCTGCTGTCCTGGATGAAACTCAGAGCATCCAGGAGTATTATCAGTAAGATGGCACCTGAAGTTGAATTACTGAGAGAATGCCTGAGGCAGCAGCAGACATAGGAGGAAGATCAAGCAGAGGAAGTGGCATAACAAGACAAGACCTTGCATGGGATGTACCCTCAATAGCTGAGGTGACAAACTTTGGAGAATCCTACTGGAGCTGGAAAGGGCTAGACTAAAACACAGCATTGAAGCACTGATCATAGCAGCACAAATTAAGCACCAGAGCCAATAGACAGGATCCAAAGTGCAGACTATGCAGAGAAGCTTCAGAGACTGTCCAACACATACAGTAGTTGCAGAGTGTAAATTGCAGGCAGGAACAGCATTCACTGAGTGGCACAATCAAGTAGCTGGCGCACTGGTTAGAATGCAGCACTGCAGGCTACTTCTGCTGATTGCTGGCTGCCAGCAGTTGGGCAGTTTGAGTGTCGCCGGCTCAAGGTTGACTCAGCCTTCCAAGGTTGGTAAAATGAGGACCCAGATTGGGTGCAATATGCTGACACTGTAAACCACTTAAAGAGGGCTGTAAAGCTCTGTGAAGCAGTATATTTAACTATATTGTCTATATTATTGTGTATAGGAACATCTTTGCAAAATATGGGCTAGAGAACAAGAAAGCCAAGATCATGTGGAACTTCCAGATCCAGACAGTCTGAATGTTGAAAATTGACTTTAAACAGAGGAGAGAGAGAGAGAGAGAGAGGAATAAGAGGGATAGAAGAAATCAAAAAGATTTACATTAACCACCTGCATTAGACTTTGAAACTCGAGCGACTGTTCCTATGCCTAATAGGGAGGTGACCAACTACAGTTTCTCTCTCTCTCTTCATAAACCTCTTATGGAAGATGAATATGGTATGAATACTATGCATAATATCTATATTATAGAGAATCCCAAATAAGAAGCAGTTACTAAACTATGAATCTTTATGCGAACATGATATGAATATATATGCTAATGATACTGCGCTGTCAATGAAAGAAATCATTATGGGAAACTAGTAGGATTGAAAATTAACTATAAAAAATAACTTTTTATAAATATGAATTCTACCTCCAGAAGTAAATTAAGAAAAATAGGACATTGTGTCTGTCAAAAGTCAGTAGGAATCAATATTCTAAAATATGGACAGTCAGATGGGCAAGCATATAAATTTAATAAATACAATTCTGAAGTTCTGATGTTGAATGTTCAGAGTCCTCTAAAGCAGAGTCTCCAAGCCCTGGTCCTTGGCCTACTGCTGGGCTGCAGCCCATTTGAAATTGGACTGTGGAAGCAGTGGGTGACTGTGCATGAGACCATTAATATTATTGGAAAGTTTAGTTATGATCCCAGGATACATTTAGTATCATTATTCGGTGAGACAATTGATAGAACTGAAAACATAACGGTTTTAATACAGGATGGCTGCAATGTTGGCTATCACACAATACTAGCAAATGCAGACTCCCCATTGTTAGATCTCTGGTGTGAAAATGATCAAAGACTGCTGTTATGGAAAAATTAAGGTTTAAAAATGGTGTGTGTTGAGATATATTAGAAAAATTACTTTTGATTTGATTTGGGAGAGAGATATTTTTTGGAAAACATAATAGGCCAAATTCTTTCTCTTTATCCCAGTATACACAACAATTGTTGTTGGAGTCTTAATTTGTTCTTAGATCTTTCTAATAATTTTGTGATATGTTTAACTTTTAACTGCTTTATTTTACTCTGTTATTGGTTTTATTGTATATTTTATTATCAATGGCCAAGTCATATATTTCTCATCTGCGGTTTGATTTGTTTTTTAAGCAAAATAAAGTTCACTGAAAAAGGAAAAGATGTCTAAGCATTTCAAGAAAGCATGAATCAGCAATCCACTCCAGTTGTTTTGAAGATTCCTTTTATTGATGAGCATGGAATAAAATATGGAGACATGAAGCTGCACATGCCAACAATGATTAACATAAAGATAGATAAATCAGGTTTAATTTGGGGGACATTGACAAATATAAGTACATTGTTCTTTAAAAGATCTAAAAATCTATTTTCATACAATAACTGCTAAGGACCGTTTGGGTCTTTATGCCAATGCAAAATATTTTACTAAGTTTCCTAATCTATCAGTTGATGTGAATCATCTCAGATAAGGTTGTACTATATAGGGATGAAGAGAATGTCTGGCCCAAACTCACCCAGTCAGGTTTCATGCCTAAAGTGGGAGTAGAATTTAATTTCCCAGTTTCTAGCCTTTCTATTAGACCAAACTGGCTTTCTTGCAGTGACAGAGAGGTTTGTAAGAGATTACATTTAAAAAATGCATCCAAAACCAGGTTTGACAATAGCAGTATGATGGTTCAGACCTGAAAAGGATTTTACTGAAAATAAATCAGCCAAGAGCCACATCAGCTGGATATGATGGGAGTTCCTGACTAATAGGTTGGCATTAACCGGTGAAAGACTTTGGAAATCTGGTATATACGGGGAAAAGAAAAGGATATATTCCAGAATGAGTATAAACTAGCATTTATGCATAATGCAATAATTGGGTTATTATTGCAACAGTTAGGGAAAGAAGTTGTCTGGATTTTCAAAAATTAAAGATGGAACAAACATTATTAGAGAGCAGACAAGGAGTTCTTATTCAGGGACACTGATTTGAAAAACTTACTCCATTGAGTTCTGGGTAAAAAGCTTGAAGTTCACTTAGTTTAGCCATCGAACAAAACTTTCCAAAATTCTTCAACAGCAGATCTTGGATGCCAATAGTCCCTCCATCACATGCTGACCCTGCAAAGAGGCAACGATCAGATTTCATATAAAGAAAGCGCTAATAAAGTTCATTCATAGACATACTATATATATCATACCCACCCTTGCCTTCTATAATTTTGTAAACAACAAACTTAAAGACTCGAGATCCATTCCACCCCTAAATGGACCTAACAATAAAGACTGTAATGATGAAACCATTAAAGACAACATTTAACACATTCTTTGGCTCAGTCTTTGTAAACAGCAAGAACTCATGTCCAGTATTTCCTAGTTGTACCACAAATAATTACAACGATCTAATAAATATTGATTTTATAGAAGACAATGTTGAAAAAACATTATGCAGTCTAAAACCATCTCTATCTATTGGACCTGATGGACTATGTGCCTACTTCTTAAAAAAGCTTTCCACTGCA
>JANHFT010001128.1:230680-246296 GCA_032467955.1 Pseudoxenodon macrops | reverse complement strand
ACCCCTCTGCGCATGTGCAAAGCCTCTTTCACATGGTCAGAGGGTTTTTTACCCAGACACACTGGGGGCTACAAAGGTTGTCAGGCTGGCTCCCCTCTCCCTGCCAGTCAGCGCCTCCCAATTGCAACCGCAGTGGGGATGGGGGAGGGGTGGCAGTTTGGCAAACATAGCAGCTGTGTGGCTACAAAGTTTGCTGAGCTGCCACCCCTCCCCCCTCACGAGAAGTTTTTCTTTACTGTGGCAAAGTGTTTCCCTGCACGCAATGGCTGACAGACACAGTGGAGCTGGCAATCTCCAGTAAGATGCACATCTCACAGTGGGGCACAATTTGGGGGTGACAGGTGGAGCAGGAGATGGGGCGGGGCCACTAAAGGAGGGGAAATTTTCCTACCTTTTCCTGTGGCTGTGACTTGGGATCAGGTGAGTGGGCATGAGTGACATCAAGTTGGCCACACCCAGTCAGTCACATGATCATCAAACCACACCCACAAAATAAACCATGCCCACAGAATCAGTAGTAAAAAAATTAGAACCCACCTATGCCTTTGAGCAGACTAAAGCTAGAGGTATGTAATGCGTGTCAAGTTAGCCTTGGTTTGATTGGCATCCCATCTGCTAGGCTGCCCCTCAATTTTTCTTCTGTTTTCTGCTCAGCCACACTTTTCCAAATATCAGAGGATTATAATATGTTGCAGCAGATTGCTAACACTAATGAGAAAAGGCAGGCAAAATATTTCGTACCTGAAGCCCTACTACAGAGTTGATCAATAATAATTGTAAATGGTTATTAAGGTAAATGCTGGTTCTCTAGTAGGTTTGATTCACAAAAGTAAACAGGATTTTGGCCTGAATTGCCATAAAAATATTGCCATGCAGATTGGCAAATGAGCCTTTCCTTGCAAATATCTCCACAAGGACAAATTTGGCTCAGTATTTACATAGATGTACTTCAATTATGGCACGGTCTGGGAGCATCCATTTTAAAAATTAAGCAGGGAGGGGGGGAAGCAAAGGTAATTCTAGTCTGCTCTCCCATCTTCCTTAAATAACAAAGAACCGGCTACTCTGAATGAGGGGAGATAATATTTTGTTTATCTTGACTGTGATGAAAGACTGAGAGCCTATTCCTGCAAAATACCACACTACCCATTAAGCTCACAAAATGGCAACAGCTGCTATGTGTGTACCAGATACAGGAGAGTTATAATCAACAATACTGTTATCTCAGATTTCTGTTTCTTTGCATCACCTAAATAGGGTATCTTTTCTTTCCTCGAGAACATAGATAGTTGCCTAGTTTCACCTTGGCTGCAATTACTCATTCTCTGAGGAGAAATTCATCATTAAACATGATAGTGTTTTACATTGTATAAGAGCCAAGATCAAACACTCTGGTTCCATATTCATGATACAGAAGTCTATAACTATTTTATATTCATGACTTTTGGAGAGGTGGTCGCATTTTAAGGACAATCCAGTAGATGTAACCATGGAGATGTTTGTTAACAATTCTGAAGTTAGCAAACCTTTGGGGATAGCTAGATTTCCTTCTGTATGGAAAATGCTGAGTGAATAGAGTGTTCCCAGTGAAAACAGGGAACGTTCTTCCCCACAGGAATATGCCAAAATTCATAGGAGACATTCTGGAGCTCGGTGTTGTCATTGTGCTTTGCCCCTTAAATAGAAAATCAGCGACACATTTGTTGTCCCCCCCCTGCCCCAGTATTCTAAATGATTCCATTAACATGAGGTAAGATTGGGGTAACTGGGAATAGAACTCTGCACATAAAGTCTCTGAGATATATCTGTTCTAAGTAGAAGAACTTAGTATAACTCCATGTAGAATTCTTACTCTTTTCTAGTTGTTTTCTTTTCATGTCCGACTCTTCATGGCCCCATGGATCATAGCATACCAGGCCCCCTTGTCCTCCACTGTTTCCTGGAGGCTGCCCAAATTCATATTCATTGCATCACTGACCCTATTTAACCATCCTCTGCCATCCTCTTCTATTTTCAATCCTTCAATCTTTCCCAACATCTGGGTCTTTTCCAATAAATCCTTTCTTTTCATTAGATGGCTGAAGTATTTGACCTTTACCTTCAGTATCTGTCCTTCTAAAGAACATTCAGGGTTGGTTTCCTTTAGGCTCAACTCTGACTGTTCTTTGGAAGGACATACTGTATACTGAAGTTGTAGCTCAAATACTCTTTTCTATGCCTTATTATATTTATTTAGCATATGGCATTTACAGAGGTCATGCAATCACTGATATACAAATTTAGTTTAAATAAACCATATGTACACACACACACAAAGTATATAATGTGGACAATATTCCGTATTTTCCCGAAAATAAGACAGGGTCTTATTTTCTTTTGTCCCCTGAAATAAGTGCTTGGTCTTATTTTCAGGGAGGTCTTATTATTTTTGAGATGCAGGAGGCAGCGAGCGTGGTCACCTCATGGCTGCTGCTGTATTTTGGGGAGGGCTTATTTTGGGGGGACGGCTTATTTTAGTGCATGCACTCAAAAGCCTGATTGGGCTTATTATCCAGGGAAGTCTTATTTTCAGGGAAACAGGATAGTAATGGATATAATGTATTAAATTAAGATAAAAAGCATAATAAAATACCTTAATATGGAGCCATAGGATTGCAATAGATAGATGTTATAATTTTCTGGGCCTGACTTTAGATGTTCATCCCTTGCATTAGATTTTAACTAGAGCAGGGGTGTGAAATTGATGACCCACAAGCCAGATGCGTCATATGCAGGCCACACCCACCACAGCTCCACAAAGGGGAAAAAATATCGCAATACGTCACATGACACCACAAGTTTGACACCTGTGAATTAGAGGATCTGGAGTTACAACAAAAACCACATTAATACTTATCAATCCTATAATCACTTCAACCAACATAGCTTGTCACACAATTGAGTCCATGTTCAGCCGTCTCAGATGTTTTCTCTGCATAGATGGGTGGCTAATCTAGAGATTCCTGTGGAACTCAGATTGTAGAATTCAAACTCCCAAAACATGAATTTGGTGATCCATTTGTATGTCTTCTTCAATCTTTTGATGTTGAAGTCCATTCTGGTTCCTTATATTAAAAAAAAAAATTAGAATTATTTTCATAGCTTAAGGTTTTTTTTCCTTCTCATTTCATGTTATTCTAATTTTTTCTCCGCCAGCTTTCTTTTGGTGGTATTTTTAAATTTCTCATGTGGAAACTATGTTCCCAGTTGAATGTTATTTCATCATATTCATTTGCATTTTTCTCTTTGCCTGAAGTGGGAGTAAGGAGTTGCAATGATACTCCCACCTCATCCAGGTGTGTATAATTTCAGTCTTGACTTTAGCAGAGTTTCCATCCAGGTTTGATGTAGGAACCTTCAGATCTTGCTTCAGTCTTTGCTTGCCATGCATAAGTAAGCTGCCTGATTTACTACTATATTACTTTAAATTTTCCCTCATTTAATCCTCTTGATTTCATGGCCCATGGATTCTAATGATACTCTCTTTTAGACGTGATAGCCTCACAATGACCCATTGAAATGGAAGTTAAATTGGATGAATTTATCAGACAGTTTAATAGTTTCCAGGATATATGAGTACGTGTGAAGTACCCAGGAGACTGTAGTGAAATGAGTAGTGTTTCCACATCAGGTGAAAGCTTCACATGAACATGTCTTAATTCTTTTTTTTCCATTCCTCTGAACACACTGACAGACATGTTCTTTTCTCATTGTTGCTGTACCTCAAGCATTGTTCAGAAGTGGCTTTTATCTATAGAAATAAACTTCATCCCCATCCTTTTGTTTCATGAATTGGAAATGTAAAAGAGATTAACCAGATTTTTCACCTAAACATAATTTAAACAATCCACCATTCCCCACATTTGTACATGAACTCAGTAGAAGATGTAGATCTGTTCCTATGAAATACGAACACTTGGGACCCATGATTCTGGGCCACTTCAATCTGCCTTCTCTAGAAGTTTGGTCTGAGGTGTGCTTGGGAGTTCATTGGCCATCATAATGGCAATTAGACTATCACAGATCATCCATAGCCCTGTTAGAGCAGTGGCTATGGGATCTGAAATTGAGCTTGTGATGTCTCCATTGTCATGATTAAATTGTGCCTTGATATTTATGGAATTCTCTAATGCCACTAACCACTGCAGGAAAGTTGGACCAATTTGATTGGTTCACCCCGGTGACTGATGGGTCACAACTGGGCTCAGAGGGAAAAACCACTTCCTGCTGCACCATCCATTTGAAGCCTTGGTCACCACATGAAATAAGGGGTGGGGGCAGTGGGGGGTTGCTTCTGGTTCGGACCAGTTCTACCAAACCGTTAGCGCTGACTCCAAGCTGAGAGCCAACTGTTCTCTGTAACTGTGTAAGTTGGCCTGCCCGCCTGCCCCTGGGTTATACTGACCTTTATTTCTGCCTCTGAAGCCCAGCTGATCAGGGGTGGCAGATTGGATTGCCGCTCTGCAGCTGCTTTCCTTGCTCCTTGCCTTGTTTTCAAGGTGGAAGTTGAACGTCCCCCTAAACTGTGCACGTGTGAAGACGTCGCGCACGCAAGTGAAGCAAATCACGCACTCAGCGAACCAGTAGTAAAGCTGATAGGAACCCACCACTAAGTGGGGGGACTTGGATAAAATTGCACCAGTGTAACTTTCCCCTCTTGGGGATATTGTTCAGGGAGATGAAACAAGAGAAGAGATGCCTTAGCATTGCTGGAGCTCAACGAAGGACGAATACATCTGAACATCGATTAGAGCTGCTATTAAGCCCTGCCTTGTGGAGGTAATGGTGATCAAGTATATCACTACTTCTTTGACCTATAGATAGCTACCCTGTTATGGGTGATATAAGCCCTCTTGGGTAAAGAAAATGCGGAGAACGTCTTGCAGGGGTGTTCAGAAGAAACTTTTCAGCATCTGTTGTACAAAGTTGCTCCGATTGACCTGTGGTAAGCTATCAGCCTTGATACAGGTCTGAAGGATATATCTGGGGAGAACCCTTGTTTGGTTATGAGGGAACAATATGAATCTGTTCGACCTTAGAACTGTGAGTTTAACCACCAGCACTTCAGATCCATATCCTTCCTGGATTGTTAAAGCACATATGATATGAGTGGGATACTAGTGGTGGATAATTTTTCTTTGAATGGGGTGGGGGAGGTTGTTTCTCTACCTTTTAAAGAGGCTATGGTTTGCCTGCTCCTCAAGAAGGCATCATTGCCCATCATACTGGACAAATTTCCTCTAATATATAACACCCCCTTAGCAAAGAGGGTGATTCAGTAGATGGTTGTGTAGCAGCTTCAGAAGATCTCAGAAGAAGTGGATTATCTGGATCCCTTTCAGTCAACAGAGAACAATAGTTGAATCCTGTTAAAACTGAATTGCTTTAGATTCTGGGACGTGCTGAATTTAAGCTAGCTTGGTGTTCAATGGTATCATACTACCCCAAACAGACCCAGTACACAACTTGGGGTCCTCCTGGACTCACAACTCCTGCTTTAGGAGCAAATGGCAGTCATGGCTAGGAGGGCCTTTGGACTGCTTTGGTTTGTGCACCAGTTGTTTCTCCTGTGTTTTATTTTATTTTAAAGCTATACTGTATAATGCGAACTACCTAATAACAGGAGCTCGGCTCACAGTTACTCTTTCCCTAGTCACCTCCAGGTTAGATTACTATAATGTGGTGTACATGGGCTGCCCAAGAGTATACAGAAAGCTTCAGCCAGTGCATGAATGCAGTGGCATAGGCAATTATGTGTGCTTCCAAAACAGCACATGTCACACCCTAGTTCTGTGAGCTGCATGGGTTGTTAGTTTGCTTCTGGGTCCAATTCAAGGTTCTGGTTTTGACTTTGAAAGCCCTTCATGGCATGGGACTGGGCTATCTGAAGGACTGTCTCTCCCCAATTACCTCTGCCCATCCCATTATATCTGTGAAGGACTTACATTTGGGCAGCACTAGCACATCCTATTTTACAAAGTGAGAAAGAGGGACATTTATCCAAAAATGCTAATATTTATAATATTAGAATATTCAGCAATGGTGGAGTGACAGAATGGAAGGGATAATTCACAGGACTGTGCAAAGTGTTCAGAAAGGGGCTTTGCAAGATACTTCACTGAGAGCAAAACTTGCCTCTTAAAGCACTAAAGCAGCCACATCGTTTGAACATTGTGCATTGGCGCAGCTTTAAAAGCTGTCTTCAATTTGCAACACATGTATGCGCATGCAGAGAAATAATTTCAAGAAAGCTGGAAGTGCTTTCTGGCTTTCTTTGGATTTGAAGTGGTCTTTTCTTTAGGGTGCATCCTTCCCCCCCTTCATCTTACGTAGCTTAGAAAAATCTCAGCTCTCCGTTGGGGAGTTATAACTGGTAAAAGCCATAGCTAAGGAGGGTAAATTAGACTCTTGACTGGTGCCAATTAAAAAAAAACAACCACAGCCCTCAGTTATTAAAAAGGTGAAGGTTCTTACAGTAAGTAACACATAGGTTTATCACTAGTTTTCTTTCCTCTGTTTGCAGTAACAACTAGAGAGTTATTCTATTCTGAAAGGGTCTTTCGTACATCCTATCAACATAATCAGATTCATAATATTACAGGTGTTCTGCCTTCTATTTTGCTCTGTTCCAAACCTATTAATTTTTTTTTCTTTTACTTTGTGGATTTCTAGATAGGGTTTTTATTTTAAAACTATATCATGCAAAACTATCCAACAACAGAAAAGATTTAACGTATTTTTTTCCCCCAGATAGGTTTATTTTGTAGGAATAGTCTATAAATCGGATGCTTTGCAAACCCAGTATTCTTGATAGCAAATTTAAGGACTGAAATAGACTAGGGTCTGTATATTATTTTACGTTTAAGGCCATACTCTGGTGAAAGGATTTTCCCCCCCTTATATTTGTTTTATACCTATTTTCAACCAGCGAACATATAAGGTCATCAGTTGACATGCATTCTGTTTTAATCTGTAGAACAGTGAAATGTAGTTGTTATTGTACCCCGCTATAGCAAAAGTGCAATTTAACTGTTTTAGAATAAATACATTTGAGATTATGTACATTTTTCAGTCAAGTCTGACATCTAACTTCATGAATAAAAAAGACCCCATTAATCATGAATTGATGGAGTCACCTCCATTATATTTATCATTCTTGGGAGAGAGGCAGTTGTCTTCTCTAAATAATGTTTTGAGCTGCCATGTAGTAATTATACAGTAGAAATAAGCCAGTTTCCTAAAATATATTTTAGTGCAGCATATTGTTGTTTAGAGGAAACAAAACCTCATATAATTTGCTGGGAATACAAAATAGTTACAACATGGTTAAGGCCGTTCCAGATTAACAGAGTTGGAAGGGACCCTATAGGTCATCTAGTCCAACCTGCCATTCAAGCAGGAAACCCTACACCATTTCTGACAAATGGCAGTCCAGTCTCTTCTTGAAAGCCTCAAGTGATGAAGCTCCCACAACCGCTGAAAGCAAGCTGTTCCATTGGTTTATTGTTCTCCCTGTCAGAAAGTTCCTCCTTATTTCTAGGTTGAATCTCTCCTTGGTCAATTTCCATCCATTATTCCTTGTCTGGCCTTCAGGTGCTTTGGAAAATAGCTTGACACCCCTCCTCTCTGTGGCAGGCCCTCAAATATTAGAACACTGCTATCATGTCTCCCCTGGTCCTTCTCTTCGCTAGACTAGCCATGCCCAGTTCCTGTAACCATTCTTCATATGTTTTAGTTTCCAGTCCCCTAATCATCCTCGTTGCTCTCCTCTGCACTTTTTCTAGAGTCTCGACATCTTTTTTTTAGTGTGGTGACCAAAAGTGGATAGAGTACTCTAGGTGTGGTCTAACTAAGGCTTTTTAGAATGGTATTAGTACTTCCCTCATGGTATTAATACCTCCGAAATATACACCTATATTTGTATAGTTGTGTAGTTCTGTGCTGTGTCCTGTATTGTGTATTCCTATGACAGTGATAGAAATGTTTAATTTCACCATATCAAATCCATTTCATCATATTCTGAATTCATATAATAACAGTTTAATGAAAAGAATTCTGCCTACAGACAGCGCTCCCTGGCTTTGAAAAGATAACATGCTTTTTACAATCCCTCTGGTCTGTAATGAAAGAAACTGACATTTGGAAAACAGCAGGTAATAAAATTCACTCCGTTCTTCCATTTTACTTGAGATCTGCTTTCTACCTGAGCATTGTCAATTCAGATTCAAGCTGAGTTGGTAACGTTCAGATTCCAATAATTTCATAGCAGCTTGGAGAACGTTGGGGTATAATGTGCAACCTCAGGCTAGTGTTAGACTTCAGAAGCACTGGTGCCCTCAATGAAGAAAGCAGGTGT
Organism: Pseudoxenodon macrops; assembly: GCA_032467955.1. Lineage (NCBI taxonomy): Eukaryota > Metazoa > Chordata > Lepidosauria > Squamata > Pseudoxenodontidae > Pseudoxenodon > Pseudoxenodon macrops. The sequence continues at coordinate 237,901 of JANHFT010001128.1, read as the reverse complement.
GTTTGATGTCCTTAATTAATAGATTTTTTTTCTTTTCTCCCTGGATGGGTGGCAGAACCTAGTTGTCATTGGCTGGTGATCTATTCTGGATTAGATCTGTTGAATTCTGGAATGGAATGAACAAGAAAAATCCAGGCTAGCCTGGGTAGTTAAAAAAAGGTCCTCAAAGAAGGCTATGCTGATCTACTTCTATATTGCTGCTAGAAAAACTACATGATGCATCCAGGAGGAAACCAGATGTCCAGCTGGACTTGTAAAGAAGACGTGAAAAGTCATCTGTTTTGGGGAAAACAAGAGCTGAGGTGGTGCAGTGGTTAGAGTGCAGTACTGCAAGCTCCTTCAGCTGACTGCTAGCTGCAGTTCAGCAGCTCAAATCTCAACAGTTCAAGGTTGACTCAGCCTTCCAGTCTGCCGAGGTGGATAAAATGAGGACCGAGATTGTTGGGGGCAATAGGCTGACTCTGTAAACCGCTTAGAGCAGAGGTGTAAAAGCACTATGAAACGGTTTATAAGTCTAAGTGCTATTGCTATTTTCAGTTGAGTTAGCCTTGTATTGGAAACTATAGGGGGAAGAGAATCAAATCTATTCTTTATATAAGTAAAGATAACTAGTGTAGTGGTGAAGCTGCCTGGCTAGAAACAAGGAGACTGGGAGTTCTAATCCTGCCTTAGGCATGGAAACTAGCTGGGTGACCTTGGGCCAGTCGCTGTCTCTCAGCCCAACTCATCTCACAGGGTTGTTGTTGTGGGGGAAATAGGAGGAGGAGCATTATGGATGTTAGCTGTTTTGAACTGCTTATCAAGTAATAAAGCGGGATAGAGATAATATATGAAGTATTCAACAGACACAGTAGAATATATATATAAACTAAACTAAAAGATAAAAGAAAAGAAAGAAAGAAGTTTAAAAATGCAAAATAAAGAAAGAAAAGAGAGAGTATTAGAGAAAAGGAAAGGGAAACAAAGAAAATAATAGTGGCTTCCAACCTTCGTCAAACTGAACATAAGCTGACATATTAACAATTCATCCTCTTTTTAAATTGGAAAGAAAAAAATCTCTTCTTTCTGTAACCTAACCCATATCTATATCCAGAATCCAGAAATCATCATCTTTTCAGTCTTGGTTCAGTAAAAAAGTCCATTAGAAGCAACAACAAATAAATATTTTATCTCTGATCAAATAATCCAACTTTCTTTTGTGCTTCAAAATCTTGGCCTTTAATTCATTCCAATTGTTTCACAGATTATGGTCTTTCATCAACCTTTGGCATTCCAAAAAATTCTTTAGATCCATTCCCAAGTTATGTTGTAAATCCAATAAAGAGACATCCTTTAGAATTTCTTGTCACAACTAACTGCTCCTTGTCCAAGTCCTTTTTTTCTTTATCTTTTGCGTTTTCATTTTCATAATATTCCGTTTTATTTTATTCCATAGTTTCAAGTCCTATTACATCTATGTCAGCTAGAAGTTAGTTTTTAAAATGTTTAAACCTTTAGAACATCTTCTAAAGTAAAACTATTGAGACTTATATGGTATCTAAGATATTAGTTATTAATAACTAAGTCCAAATATATTTTCCAAAGATACATTTAAGTAACTCAAAGTTATATCAGGGTTGGTCATTTTAAAACCTTAATTTGAATGTTGTTGGATGTACCTTTGGTCTTTCTGCCTGGTCCTTTAGTTCCTAAATCTATTATTTAATTATATACTTATTTTTTTCAAATCTAATCAAAGTACAAATGTTCCAAATTTCTCTGGTTTTCTAGGAGAGAGAGAGGCATTAGATATTTCATGTTACCCTGTAGGATGTTTATGTAACAGTGTCACAACTTTTATCAATAGCAAGGTGTGAGCAAAATAGAGTGAACTGTTAAAGATTATGGTTAATGAACAATTGAAAAGAATTAAAAACCAACACCTGTTATGATCACTACTATGTGTTAAATAAATAGAGGTAGCATTTGCTATTGGTTGGAAACAAGTTGAACAGAAGACTGAGATGCTATTCCAGAATTTTTCTTTAAAAAAAATTATATAAACTGTTTTTACTCTTGGATACAATCTACCTAACTCCCATTCATTTCAATAAATTACACAGAAATGCACAATCTGAAAACCGGTGTGTTAAATAATTGCTCAGAGTGGCTTTTCCCAATTGACTAGGCAGTAGCCGGTCTCCATTTCTGGCAATTGTCCCATATATCTGAAGGCTATGGAATTGGGAAAGTCAGGGACAGAAAATATAGCAATCCTCTTCATATAAAAGCAAGCTCTTGGTGTGCCCAAGCTCAAGAAATATAATTTTACAAATGTTTAGACCAAGCGATTTACACAAACCAATGCCCAAAACCAAGTATTTTCATTTCTAAGAACTCTTCCTTAGACAAGATGGTCCAAAACCCAGACAATTATAGGCTGGAGAGAGATATTTCAGCTGTTATATACTGAGTCTGTAGGGTATTTTAAGGATAGAAATTCATGGGTATTTTTTTTAACTTACCTGCTGGATTGTGTATTTCCAATAATGTACAAGGACTTTGGGAAGTCCTTGATATAGCTATTGGTACTTCAAATATTTGGCTGATTATTTTGTAGGGAAACAAGTGTGTACATCCAAGGATGTGAATAAAACCTATTCTTAAGTGATCTGCACATGTTTCTGAATTGTAACTCCCTGGTAAACAGTATAATCCTGGAGGACCTTATTAATCCATGAATAGCCTCCTAAGGGACTCGCTGGAAGAAAAGATATGATTAATGAAGAATACAGTTAACCAATGTGCTTAACCAAGATGCAGTCAGTTCCTGGAAGTGATAGGACAACATTGGTGTCAATAGGTCTTTTGACAGCTGCCTCAATTTGAACCAGGATGATTAGGGGACTGGAGACTATAACATATGAAGAGCGGTTGCAGGAACTGGGCATGGCTAGTCTAGTGAAGAGTATGACCAGGGGAGACATGATAGAAGTGTTCCACACATAAGAACACATAAGGAATATTCTTGATCTCATGGTCTGCTTTAGCCAAATTAATCCTATTTCAAGAAATAGTTTCTCTATAGCCAACTATCCTTTCTTGCAGGTTACACTAGGAAGCCACTTTCTATGGCAGCAAACCACTTGTTCCCCAAATTTTTCCAGTATGCATTCTTTTCTTTTGCGAAGAAACCCCTGGTGTTGGTGTCAATGTAAGAAATTACTCTCATGCTAATCACCCCAAATGAAAGGTATTGGCTTGACCTAGTCAAAGGAGTAAAAAACTGTGTAACTTAGTCCTAATTACAAAATAGGAATCCAAATATTGATCAACAAGAAAGAACATTAGGGAAGAGACAGGGTATGGATTGATTGGTGAATTTATTGATATGCCTTCAAGTTATTTTCAACTCCTAGCAACCACATAGATAGATTTTATCAATCTATGGAGAAACCCAGGTTGGTCCTTAACCTGGTCTTTCATGCCTTTTAATAGTGCACTCATCTTCCATGCAACTGAGTCTAACCACCTTGTTACTGGTTCTCTTCATGATGTCTTTTGTTTCACCTTCCCTAGCAGAACAGCCTTCTCCAGAGAGAGGCACATCTTTGCATAATGTGTCTTAAGTAGGGGAATTTGAGCTTGGTCATTTCATTGCCTGGAGTGAAAATTGAGGTTGATTTGTTCAATGATCCATCATTTGGAGCAGGTATACTTGTTAGTTATTCTTAGCCATGCTCTAGATCCCCACATTGCAATATTGTCTCCAGGATTCATGCAGCTCATCACACCACATTAATCCTGAAGTTGTCAGCAAAGGCCACCTTCTCCCAAGATCACTTTCCATTGGAGTGAAAGAAAAATGTACAAATGAAGTCTCTTTTTGCTTATACTCCATACAATTTTCTTACTTGTGTTATGGAATTGGTGTGCCATTGACTCTTCTTGGATATTTTTTCTTTCTTTCAACTTCCCAGTCTATCCTATGTCCTTGGTAATTCCTAGTGGATTTATCTACCCGTGTTTCCCCGAAAATAAGACAAGGTCTTATTTTCTTTTGACCCCTGTAATAAGCGCTTGGCCTTATTTTTGGGGAGGTCTTATTATTTCTGAGGTGCAGGAGGTGGCGGGCATGGTCACCTCATGGCTGCTGCTGTGTTTTGGGGAGGGCTTATTTTCAGGGGAGGGCTCATTTTAGTGCATGCACTCAAAAGCCTGATTGGTCTTATTATCCAGGGAGGTCTTATTTTCAGGGAAACAGGGTAGGTATGAATCAAGCTAAGTCTTGCTTAGCTTTGCATGATCAGCAATGTTTGGCTAACATCAATCTTCCTGGTGAAGAGAACTCAGCTTTCATCTATTGTTATATGTATACATTTGTATGTTGTGCTGGGTTGCAGGATTTATTCATATCTCATTTCTGAAAAGCAATTACTCAAGGTTTTTATATCCTGATGTATCCACACCGCAACTATGTTCCTCCTAGTTAATGGAGTCACTGTGGGTACGTTTGAGGTAGAACTTAAGTTTCAGTAAAATGTGCTAAGTACACAGGGAAACACTTAGCTCAGAAATGTGAGATGGAAAGAGCCATGCTGGATCTCGCTGGGAAAAAAGACACATGATAGCAACACTCTGAGACTCCTGGAGCAGTAAAGAGAGAAAAACAAATTTAAAACATTTAAAGAGAAAAAAAAGGCAATATTAAGATATAACTGAGTTAGGTTGACCTGTGCTTTAAAAAGACCCAGTGACAACTCTTCTTTAATAATAATGTTAAAAGTTGTTGGTGCTGTTTTCCTCATACAGTTACATCCTATTTGTATGTTTGCAAATAAACAAAATTGTGTACAAATGTCAAATGATCTCTGCTCCTGAAAGAAGCCAGACTTGGTGGATAGTGCCCTTGTGTTGGTACCTCAAGGTATAAAGTTTCCTTATGTCCTATGTGAAAGAAAGAAAAAGAAAAAGAAAAAGAAAGCGAGAGAGAGAGAGAGAGAGAGAGAGAGAGAGAAAGAGAGAGAGAGAGAGAGAAAGAGATTATTAAGTCAATTGACCATGTCAAATATATAAAACTGATACAAAAATTCAAATAAATATAAAGAAAATAGTAGGGCATGTTCATAATAAGTTCCCCATATCCCTATCCTCCCCATAGTTAACCTCAATATGATCTAGATATTCTGCCTTTTTCATACTGACCTTTAAAACAAAGACTGGAGTCTTACTAGTAATTTGCAGGTTCATTGCCTGTGGGCGATAAAGCTAATGGATTATGCCCCAAGTACCAACAATTATTAGAACATAACCAATATTGGATACAGTTAGGAATTCAGCAAGAATCACTGCTTTTTTTAAAATGATAAATTATTTTCTAATTCATTAAAGAGACATTGGGGGCCTCCTAGACATAATTGCTTGGTCCCCATGGAATTGCTTCTCCGTAAACATGCACAGGCTTGCACCACAGAAGAGTCCATGGAGGAAGGGAGATTAAGTTTTCACTGTGACGTGTGATTCCTTTTTTCTTTCTTTTCCAAATCAACAAGTTGTATAATACCTAGGTTGTGTAAGATCCAAAGCTGCCATGAAAGGTTATCGTTCCTTAGAGGTACGTAGGGATTTCCGTGCATTTTCTGCACTTAGCATTCTAGGTAGTCGTAGGGATGCCACAAATCCCTCATGAAATGTTTTGCAAGAGCTTCAAAAGATAAGGTAAAGAGTGTGTGTGTGTGTGTGTGATAGATTGGGATGCAGGAGAGCTTACACAATGGTTTCACATAGAGAAGAAACATAAATGCCTGACATCCACAGAGCAAGCAAGTGGAAAATAAGCTCTACACTCAACAGGAAAGCAAAAGACGGATCGGTGGATCATTTCCTGAGGTCCCTTTGGAAAAGTTCTCCTAATATCAGTAATGCAAATTCAGTCGTCTTGACAAGTCATATCTATAACCTTGTCAATGTCTTATGTCATTTTCTTTTGACTATATTTATTTTTCCCCCAGGTATATTATCTTGGTTGTGTGATGTACATTAGTCTACTAGGTAGCTATCGATGAGAAGAAGCACACCCCTCAAAAGAAATAGCAACCCTCATTCAACCCCAGAAACATTATTCAGTACAGATTTAGACTTCTGAGATGGATAAATTATTGGATTTAGTCCCTTTCTTTTCTTTTTTTAATGTCAAGTTGTTTCCAACCTATTTAATATCCATAATTTAATAAATGTGGATAAGAATGTATTTTCAAAAAATAAGGGGAGCAAAAGTATCATCTATCCCCAAGATAAGAGGCTACATGATAAGATAGGGATAACTCCTACCCTTCTGGGTGGCAGAAAACCAAGATGATGAAAGTCATCATTCATTTATACAGGTAGCCCTTGACTTATGACCGATCACTTAGTGATTATTTTAAGCTACGTCCAATCTCTAAAAGGGAACATGACCTGGATTCAAAGCTCTGATGGCCGAGCCCCACTCTGGGGTCACATGAGCAAACTTTGCTATGCATGGCAACGTGGTTGCATTTACTGTCGTTTGTAGTGTCCCACCGTGATGTAAAACCATGCCCAAAGTGTACCATGGGTTTGATGACTGTGGCAATCACTTAATGACTGCAGTAATCTCCTTAACAACCACAGCAAAAAATATTGTAAAATCAGATCAGTCAAGTGGCTGACCCATTTTATCACCATTATAACATGTAACTGTAATGGGCAGGCTTCATTACAGTTGTAAATTGAGGACTGTAAACAGATAACAGATTAACAGAGTTGGAAGGGACCTTGTAAATCATCTAGTCCAACACACACACCCCTCATACACACACACAAGCCTGTATTCCTTATCTGGACTGCCTGGCATCTTAAGTCCACAGAGAAAGCAGGCAGCAATAGTGATTCCTAGCAGGCACAGAGCAGACAGTACAGATTAATAACATCTGTTAAGGCCAGATCAAAGCAAATGTATGCATCTGGCTTAAATAATATTTTAGTGAAAGCATCATAAGAAAGCTGTGTTTAGACTCTTCTTTTCACTCATAGAATAGAATGGCCCATTGTTCTGGGCCATGATTTGGTTAAACTATAGTTTATTTATTAAACATAGTTCTTGCTTACATTAACTATTATTGCCTGAGTTTGAAAATCCATTAACCCATCATAAGGGCTCAGTTCACACAGTTTGCCATGTCAGTGTTTCTCAACCTTGGCAACTTTAAGATGTGAGACTTT
>JANHFT010001128.1:181508-202412 GCA_032467955.1 Pseudoxenodon macrops | reverse complement strand
AGATAGATAGATAGACAGACAGACAGACAGACAGACAGACAGACAGACAGACAGACAGACAGACAGACAGACAGACATGTGCTATTGATATCATATTGTTGGATATGATAGATTGACAGATAGATGACAAATAGATAATAAATTGACAGACAGATAGACAGACATGTGCTTTTGATATATTGTTGGATATGATCACCACATTCAAGTTTCATTAACTAACTGTAAATATGTTGGAGGTAACAAACATGAGAGAAAGGTGTTTTTACATATTAAGCATATTTATTTTTACATATTTGGTACATACATCTATTAGTTGGTAATATAAATATAAGTGGTATGCTTATGATGATATGTTTTTAATTTACTTGTGAGCAGCTTTGAAAATAATTTGGAAAGTGATATACATGTCCAGATATTATTAAGGAAAGATTACGCTCCCCCTTGCCACTTTGCATATCTATAGAATCAGCCAACTAGATCAGGGGTGTCAAACTCACGTTGTCACAGCGGCATCACGTGACATATCAGAAGTTTTTTCTCCTTCACTAAACCGGGTGTGGGAGTGGCCAGTGCATGACGCATCTGAACCAGATGTTCTAGAGAGAAACTCATTGGATTACCCATAGTTCTGAGAAATGAGGAAGCAGCAACCTGCAAGCAGAGATCAGATTAGTCCCCTCCCTAACATTATTCAGGAGGATGTTAAAAAATGAGCTATTTTAGAGAGCATTCTATTGAGTTGATGGACTGTGCCATCTTTCATTTATATTTTTCCCTTATTTTGTTTTATTGCATCATTATATTGTGCACAGATTTTGTGATTTATAGTGAATGCTTTAATTATTTTTTTATATTGTGTAGACAGTCAAGAGTCATTACAATGAAGTAGGATAGCTATGAGATGAATAAATAAAATACAGCTGATTTGGAATTGCAGAGAAATGATATCTCTGGATCCTCTCTTCTTGGTCAGGATTTCTCTGCTACTGCACTTCAAAAAGGAAATATTTTCTAATATTTATTCCTTCTTTTCTCTTTATTTTCTAGTTTAATTTTGTGGGCAAACTCCTTGGTCCAAGAGGAAATTCCTTAAAAAGATTACAAGAGGAAACAGGTGCAAAAATGTCTATCCTTGGTAAAGGTTCGATGAGAGACAAAGCCAAGGTATTGTACCCAAGTCTTAATTTTCAATCTTACCAAACGGAGATGAAAACAGTTCAAAATATTATTCTTGGAAGATTGTATCTTTTAAAATGAAATCGGTATAGAAATTATGATCACCGGTATTGGGGCTAGTGGGCTACACAGAGACCAGGGAAACAAAGGGTTGTGTGCTCATCTGCCCTTGACACTCATTAGATGCCATGGTGCCTTCATTATGCCTCACTGTTCTGACCCAGCTCCCCAAACACGACAAACCCTCTGTAATTAATCAACAATTCCTTTATTAGGAGCACCACTCTGGCAAAAAAATCTCTCAAAGCAGGCTAACAAGTCTGTCCGGCAGGGAGATAAATAGTTGCCTGCCACATCTATTCATCTCCTCTCCCTGCCTTTTATCGCAAGAGCTATGGTGGGGCTTCACTAGCAGCGGTGATTCTTCCTTCCCAAGGATCGCCCCACATATTTCCACTGCTCTCCTCTCCTCTGCCTTCAGGCACTGGATCCAGCTGTTCCTCCTCTTCCTCATCAACCAACTCCAGACCTGGGGGTTGTTGACTCTCCATTTGAGGGCTGACGGAAGGCCCAGACTCCGCCTCTCTCTCTCTCTCTCTGTCAGTTCCTTTCCATTTCCCCCCTTGCAACTCTCAGGTTGCTGATCCTGACTGCCATGCCTCCTCATCTGATTTGGCTGCTGGAGGGGCCAGCGGCCGACAAGCTACAACACTCACTTTAGCCCAACTTAAAGGTTGAATTGTTATAAAGATAAAATGGAAGGGACCAGTGATGGGTTTCAATTACCGCCGCTACCGTTTTGCTATTGGGAGCATGTGCGCACAACACTTTTGTGCATGCACAGAGACATCTGGGCAGGTGGGCGGAGCCTCTAGCCACTGCCACTACCAGTTTTCCCGATCCGGGCCAAACCAGTAGCAACCCACCACTGGAAGAGATCCCAAAATATGCACAGTTGCCAATAAATGATGTTTTTGTGCTGCATACCTGTACTAGTATTATTAGTGCATAACCACAAGATATATAAGATCTTACTAGGCTTGCAGGCATGCTTTTAGAATTCCTATTAGATGAAATAAATTATAGACAAAAAGTAAAGCTTTCCACTGTCCAGTCATGTCCGACTCTAAGAGGCAGTACCTATTTCCATTTCCTATCTGAGGGAGCCAGCATTGTTTGAAGACACTTCCAAGGTCATGTGCCCAGAATGACTATACGCCAAGGTCAGGGGTAGGTTCTACTTACCTTTCCTACCGGTTCAGGTTGCAATGGAAGTGTGTGTTTTGTGCGCGTGCAAAAATAACCCTCTGTGCATGCTCAGGAGGCTTTGCTCATGTGCAGAGGGTTATTTTCAAGACAATTTCCACTGGGAGGACCAATTTTCAGCCGGAGGACTGGTTCAGGGGTGTGTCCAACTGGCCGTCGCTGCCGATTCGGCAAACGGAAGAAAATTCCTGCTAGCGGTTCTAGCAAACTGGTCCGAACTGGCAGGAACCTACATCTGGCCAAGGTACCTTCTCACTGAAGTGGTACTATTCATCTACTTGCATTTGTATGCTTTCAAACTGGAACTGTATTAAAATTTCTTGAAATTTATAGTAGATCGTATCAGCCTGAAAATTTTCTTCAGGTTCATTTGCATCAAGGCACTTCAGAATAGTCAGAAGCCTGAATTACAGGTTATCCTTGAATTATTGCCATTTATTTAACAAGGGTGTTTCCATAATCATTTGATCAAAAAGCTTGGCAACTGGAATGTATATATGACAATCGAAGTGTCTCAGGGTTTTCTGAGAGCAACATTTGCAACATTCCCAGGGGGAGGGTTTCCAACACACAAAGTCAATTGGGAAAGCTGGATTTGCTTAACAACCACATGATTTCCTTAACAATACAGCAAAAAAGGTCGTAAAATTGGGCACAACTCACTTAGCAACTATGTTGCTTAATGACAGACGCTCTGGTCCCAATTGTGGTTTTCAGTCGAGGACTATCTGTATAGCATCTCTTCTCAATCAAGTTTAAAGCGATGCAATATCTGTCTGTTTGTCTGTCTGTCCGTTTGTGTGTCTGTCCGTCTGTCTGTCTATCATTTCTCTCTCTCTCTCTCTCTCTCTCTCTCTCTCTCTCTCTCTCTCTCTCTTACTCAATATAGTTTTCAGATCAATAAATTAGTTCCTTAGTCCTGCCATGACAATGATGCAAAAGGGAAAATGATGATGTGGAAGAAAGAAAAGTAAATACATTCATTATAGGGATCTTAATTCATATAAATATCTTTGTTTCCCCTTTTATGGAAGGACAAAAGGTAATAGAAGTAGTTTCTCAAGAAGAAGAATGTTGTTCTTGGTTACTCCTGTCTTTCTGCCTCAGCCCGGTTACGGTTACTTACCCCCCTGGGCTTTCCCACCTATTCCTTCCATTATATTGCTACTCAATTGTGGCTTTTGTACAAGGTGATGGCAACGTATCTTAATGCAGAACCAGAAGTCATATTTGTTTATTAATTCAACTCACTCATTTGGATTGTTACATATCAGGCCTGGCATGTTAATCGCTTCCACTCAGTTATTACTGACATTGTAGTGGTTCCTTTCTATCTTTCTGTCAACCTTGTCATTTATCTCAGCAGTTAAAACATCATAATAAAAGATATAACAATTGCCTTAAGAGACAGGGAGAGAAGTGAATCATTAATGCCTACTTCCTGCTACAGCAAGATGCAGAATTGCCTTTTTGCTTTCAAAACGGAGGCATCTGTGTGTCTGAGCCTATGTGGATATATAGTATATGTGTATGTGTTTATGTGTGTGTTTGTACACACTGCAACATGTATTAACATAATGAGACATGGTGTGTAGTATTGTTACTATAAGTGGATAGGTGTTTGCAAATTCACCCAGTCAACATTTACAAAGTGAGGACTGCATTATAAAAAGGCAAATAAAGTAGGCTGGTCATCTCCAGCTGCTATGGAACAGCTAGCAATTTGGTGGGGAGTGAGTAAATACTGACCAATTATATGAGAAATGGATTTGTGTCCTTTGCTTCCCTGTTCTCTGACTAAAACTCTGCTATTTAGTGTAGTAAAAAAAAAATACTGTCCTATTGTCTGCGCAAGCAAAAAAACATCTTGGGCCAGCCCCAAAATGTGAGGTAAATATTGGTCCTAGCATAGATCCAAAGTTAATTATGATTTTTTGAACTATTGTTGTTGAATAACTCATAGTGAGTAGATATATACATAGCATTTAGCCATGATGACTGGTTCACATACCACATTAAGCCATAATGGGATGTGTATGGTTTTTTGGTTTAGTATGATATTTGCATGGAAGAAGTAAATAAAAGAGTTTATCTTTAGTAAATGCTGGTTTACTAAATCTTACTGTGGCTTACTGTAATTTGCTACAATACCCTGGTTTCTCTTCAAGTCAAATACATATTTTTCCTGTAATATGCTATAGAAATGTATGATTTGTTGGAAATTTCTTTCCTTATTTTGGCTTGATTTTGTGTCCTCAAATTCCTGGATGATAAAAAGGAAGGGGGGGAAAATTGTCCAAGCAAGTAATGATTTTGTTAATCATCTGGAGGACTGATGATGATTATTTAACAATTCATAGGAAAAACAACCAACTTCAAATAAGATAAAAACAGGAAAATGTGGTGTAGAAGTTAGAGCATGGAATTAGAACTTGGGAGATCTGAATTCAACCCTCATTCAACATCTGATAGTAAATTTGGCCCAATTGTTGCTCTCCAAATTACTAGGCATATAATTGGAAGAGCGAAGAGACATAAACACTTCCCTGAGTTCAGTGGTGAGTTGCTCCCAGTTCCACCTGGTTCGGATGAACCAAAAGCAGCGGTGGTGGGAGGCTCCGCCCACCTGCCCAGATATCATCAGAAACACTCTGCGGATGTGCAGACGTGCTGTGTGCTACCAAAGCGAGTGTGCATGCCCGCGCGCTACCAATAGCGAACTGGTAGCACCGGGAATTGAATCCAACTACTGCTTGAGTTCCTGATAAAATAGGAAATGCAAATGTAATAGATAGATGAAGTGTGGGTAATCCACAGCTTATGACCACAATTGAGCCCAAAATTTCCATTTCCGGTGAATTTTGCTTCGTTTGATCAGCTTTCTTGCCACAGTTGTTAAGTGAACCACAGCAATTGTTAGATTAGTAACATGGTGGTTAAGTGAAACTGGCTTCCCTGTTGACTTTGCTTGTTGACAGGTTGCAAAAAGACCCCAGGAAACTATCATAAAAATGAACCAGTTGCCAAGAATCCAAATTTTGATAATGTGACCACGGGGATCAGTAGTGGGTTTCAATTTCCTTCGCTACCAGTGTACTATCAGGAGTGCGTGCATGTGTGACACTTCTGCACATGAGTAAAGATGTCTGGGTCTCCTGCCGCCACTAACGGTTTGCCCGATCCGGAGCGAACCAGTAGCAACCCATCACTGACGGAGATGCTGCAATGGTCATAAGTGTAAAAATGGTCATAAGTCACTTTTTTCACTGCCATTGTAGCTTCAAATGGTCACTAAACAAATTGTTGTAAGTCAAGGAGCATCTCTATCTTGGTTGATGATGTTTGAGTACAATCCATTGGAAAACTCTTGGACTTTTAAAGCTAAAATTACATTATAAGCATGGATATGCCATTCTCTCTTGCTAATAGCAGGTTATGAGTAAAACCTGGGTTATAATGTTGAACAAAGGTCAGGATCAGTCTCCACCTGACTTGTGCAAGTCACACAAGGTTCTTTACAAGAAAACAAAAAAGCTGTTCCAAACTTAGAATGTTCACCGATCGCCAAATTTGACTCTAGAGACTTTGAAATGAATGAAGTTGGAGAGAAGAACAGATCCATCCACCTGTGTTCACCATCTGATTTATTCATGAGAAGCATGCCATATAATGTCAACTGAAGATTCATCTTAAGAGCCAGCCTGCCCATTCAGTAAAGAGAAGTCAACATATTTTCTGTCCCACATTGGGGCATCAAATTATTTTTTTATTTCGTTCTTATAGTTTTACTCAAGGGTTCAGTGTCTAAGATGCTGAGCTTGTTGATCAGAAAGGTTGGCAGTTCGGCAGTTCGAATCCCTACTGCTGCGTAACAGAGTGAACTTCCATTACTTGTCCCAGCTTCTGCCAACCTAGCAGTTCGAACACATAAAAAATGCAAGTAGAAAAATAGGGACCACCTTTGGTGGGAAGGTAACAGTGTTCCGTGTGTCTTTGGTGTTTAATCATGCCGGCCACATGACCACGGAGACGTCTTTGGACAGCGCTGACTTGTTGGCTTTGAAACAGAGATAAGCACCGCCCCCTAGAGTCGGGAATGACTAGCACATATGTGTGATGGGAACTTTTACCTTTACCTATAGTTTTACTAAAACAATTAATAAAGATGTTGATGTTTGTGGGATTTTTCTCTCCATGCAGCACAGTAACATGGGTGATCTTGGATGCTAAGCTGCTTGACTTGAATGACCAGAGTGTCCCATTTGCTATTCTGTCACAAGGAACAGAAGGCCTTGAACTGACCCTGTTGTCTGCTACCACAAAGGGTATCCAGACAGTTCAGCGTGGAACAGAAAGGGATTGCCTTTAGAAGAAAAAAAAGCATAAAAAGGATGGACATTTGGAAGGAAATGCAAAATATCTCTTTCCCTTAGCCTAAATGAGCAACATGGGAATCGATGCATAAATGTTGATGCCTTTCTAAATAATGTAATTCAAACATTTTAGGGACTAAATTGCAGAGTTTGTTCATGAACTCACTGCAGTTTGTTTAACATGATGGAATCATGCCTAGTGGAACAGAAGAGAATTGTACCCTTTGTAAAAAAATAAAAAAAGCAGCCAGTAATCAACACTCGTCCTTGGACAGACTGAATAACAGCAAAGCACCAAAGCAGTGAAGGCAGAACAAGAAGCAGCGGATGGAAAATAATCAAGAAGAGAACCAACGGATAGCTAAGGAGAAATTTCCTAACAGTGAGAATCAGTAGAATGACTTGCCTTCAGAAGTTGTGAGTGCTCCAACACTGGAGGTTTTTAAGAAGAGAATGGATAATCATTTGTCTTAAATGATATAGGGTTGCCTGTTTGATCAGGGGGGTTGAACTAGAACAGGAGTAGGCAACCTTAAATAGTCAAAGAACAGGAGGTTCCTAACCGGAAGCCTCATGTTCAATTCTGGAGCCGACCAGAAGTCTGGTTCACCCACCACAGAGTCTCCTTATCTTTTTTCCTCTGCCAACTGAAGTCTGGTTCCTCCACCATAGTCTCCTCCTATCCTTTTTTCTCTATCTATCCTAACCGAAAGCCCTATCAATTTTGAAGCTGACCGGCGACAGGGAGTTGCAGCAGAGAGATGAAAGAGCCACATGTGGCTCCAGAGCCACGGGTTGCTGACCCCTGAACTAGAAGACCTTCAAGGTCCCTTCCAACTCTGTTATTCTGTTATATTCTGTTAGTAGGTACTTCCATCCCGTCTCCTGCGCTGCATGATGCTTGTCATTTTTAGACCAGAGTGGCCTTACAAAGCTGTCACAAGCATCTTCTTTGGGGATTAAATGTCCTGTGACTAAATAGCTCTTCTTCCCATTCTTCTTTCTTCTCTACCTGCACCTTATCTCTTCACAAAAGGATTTCAAGCAGTTTGGAAGAACGTGATGAAAAGAAGCAATTAAAACCATAAACACAAGTGAAATTTGATTACAATTGGAATTATATATAGCCATCATTGCTTAGGAAACACTTGAGTGATGAATAGTGTCTTCCAAGGTTGCAATCACTCGCAATAATATTTGCAACTGTGTTTTGCAAGGTAAAACCTTAGGTTAGTAATTATGTGGCATTCAATACATGCATGTATATGCATATAAATAATTGTTTTAATCAACTCAAGTAAGTGATATTATTCTTGCCATCAAATGCTAGCTGTGACTGACAGTTATACTCCTCTATATTTTGCTACATATTTGAGCTTAAACAGGAAACATTTTGATAGGTAACTAATCTGGAAATTTAAAAAGATTTATCTGTTAAGTGACATGGATCAGTGGGTATGAAGAAGATGAAAGAGTATAGAAAAAGTGATTGGAACATTCTGGGCCAAAATAGAATGAAAGTAAATACCTGGGTACTATACTACCAGTAATTGTTTTGAATAGGTGGCTGAAAGATAAGCCTATTCATGTAATACATGTGACAAAGAATGACTACAAATCCCAAACTATGATTGTTTGTTTCTGATGAAAGATTGAAATAATTACCAAATGGTGATGAGAGATTTTAAATGTGACATTGGCCATGATTTGGTGGTATCAAGAGGAGATCTTGAGAAGAAAAGAACTGAAAATAATTAGAGTAAAAGGAGAAGTATAGGAAGAAAAAGCACAGGTGGTACAATAAAAAGTATTAGAAGATGGACACCAAAAAATTGTTGATAAGTAGAATTAAAATGAATACCACAAATGCCAATGTAAAAAAATAGATGAAAAATAAGTCATAAATTATGTGAGAAGGTTAAATAGTGGTAAGGCTGTAGAATTTGATAATTTTGAGAATTAGGTTGGTCTAGTGGTTAAAGCACTGGACTAGAAAGTGGGAGATGGTGAGTTCAAGTCCCGCTTTAGCCATGAAAAATGGCTGTGTGACTTTGGGCCAGTCACTCTCTCTCATAGCCCAACTCATCTACAGGGCTGTTGATTTGAGAAAAATAGGAGGGAACAAGATATGTTGGATAAGCTCGCCACCTTAAGTTAATTGTAAAAAATAATACAGGTGGGATACAAATAAATAAATAATGTCAGCTTCTCATAAGAATTCAAATCAAACTTCAGTTTCCTTCTGAATATGTTCCAAATGAATCTTCCAACTTTAATGTGAGGAAAAAATCCTGACAAGTAAAACAGGAACTAGGTCCCTCTGAAGATATTAAGGGAACAAGATCTTTTGCATTCCAGTTCAAAAGATAAAGCAAATAATATAGGTTAAAACCCTAAGATTCATATTAACATCATAATTTTGATAATGGAAATCTAGCAGTTTGACTGTCACATAAAAGACACACATTTCCTAATGTGTTATCAACCTGTACAAAATATTTTCCTACTAATAATAGGAGCATTTCTACAAATATATATCAGCCTTGGAGTAACATTCATTTTGATGATAATGTACATATCTGAGAACCATCTAATTAGAGCCACATGGTGATCACAACTATTAAAAATTAAGCATATTCATAACAAATATTTCTAGGGAAGCAGTCTTAAGCTGTATAAATCTCATGTTCACCTAAAATAAAACAATGCTTTTGAATAGTACCCAAATTTCATATGAATTTACTGCAAAGGTTGGTAATATAGTGACATCTTGGCAAGCATGCCAAGTAACTACCATGACACTAAAATCCAATATTTGAAGTCAAATTCAAGTCCACCTATGATCACTTTCAGCATTAGTCATTAAATATTGGCGTTTTAGTATGAGTTAGTCTACTTTGCAGTCTAGCCCTTTTTCTTCTAAACAAATGTAAATTGTTGCACCCAAAGCACTTCTTCAGTGAAGACAATATTATAGAAAGGCAATATGAAAAAAAATGTGCCCAGTTACATTGTGGGTACAGTTTTCATTGCAGTTAATTGAATTAAAGATATAAAGTAAGTCAAGCCTCAAAGAAACTTGTCAATAACAAAGATTCTTTCATTTTCACTTGAAGTTGGAAGACTCTAGTTCCTTTGCTGTTGTTGTTACTCGTGAAGTCTTGTCCGACCCATCGAAACTCCATGGACAACATTCATCCAGGCCTTCCTGTCCTCTACCATCTTGTGGAGTCAATTTAAACTCACGCCTACTTGCTTCAGTGACTCCATCCATCCACCTCATTCTCTGTCGTCTCCTTCTTCTTTTGCCCTCAGTCTTTCCCAGCATTAGGCTCTTCTCCAATGAGTCATTCCTTCTCATTAGGTGGCCAGAGTATTTGAGTTTCATCTTCAGGATCTGGCCTTTTAAAGAGCAGTCAGGATTGATCTCCTGTAGAACTGACCGGTTTGCAGTCCAAGGGACTCGCAGGGGTCTTCTCCAGCACCAAAGTTCAAAGGCCTCAATTCTTTGGTGTTCAGCCTTCCTTATGGTCCAACTTTCACAGCCATACATTGCACCTGGGAAAACCATAGCCTTGACTATACATACTTGTTCCTTTAATAGTTGCCAAAAAAAAGTCATTCTACATAGGAAGACAGAATTTGTGTCTTCTCTTATATTTGCCCTCTATACTCACCAAATTCTCTATGTGTCTGAAGAATGGCTTAATTAAAGCTACACTAGAAATTTAAATAAAGTAAAGTAATGCAAGTGGAGGGAGTCTGAAATAATAGAAACAAAAATAGGAATAAACAGTTGACATTTTATGGTGCTGGTTGGCTAGAAGCTGAGAAACATATTTCTTCTCTTGATTGCCATCCCCTTCTGCATTTCTGCAGAATCATAATTTATAGTCCAGAATATCTCATTTATCTGCCCTCAACTCCACAAACATTTATTTCTGATATTGCTGTGTTTTGTCTTATTACTGTTGTTTTCCAACTTTTTCATATAGATGAATGGAGAAAAGGCCATTTCGAATTATTTGGAGCAATTATGTTAACGCTTCCACTGTGCTGTGTTTATCTGTACTCCTGAGAACCATGATAAATACTTTTAATATGCCTGAATAGGTTAGTGTTACAAGAAATTTTTGCACTTGCCACTACAGAGACTGCATTACATTAAATTACAGTGCAGACAATTAAATAGAATAGTAATATTTAAAAAAAACTCCAAGCAACAGCAGTTTCAAGTCCTCTGCAATTCAGATTCTTGATCAACATAATAGAGAAGCTGTGAGTGAAATGTAGATATGTAACCCAGATATGGGTTTGTAATATCTCCATAAGGGATTAATGTTGTCTTGCCTTATTCACAGATATTGATTAGCCTCTAAATTATTTTTCTTATTGACTGCCATTGTACAGTAACATCCCTTCTTCATATATCTAACCAGGATCAATAAATCTTTATAGTTAGAACTTCATCTTGGCACAGTTATGGTACAATTAGCAGTGATTTTTCATGCCTCAGTAACAGTTTTAAAGAAAGCGGGTTACTTCAGCTTGTAGTAATTTATAAATAAGGGAGGAAAATTAACTCCCTTGCAGTTAATTGTGTATATTCTCAGATATGACTGTATTTCTCAGGAAAACTTTGTGTGACTTACCATTTCAATTCTGAAGACACGGAGAATTGAGGTGTGCCACATTAATGCAATCTTTAAAAGCTATTAACATAATGCAGTGTACTATTTATGGTTAATTTCTCATCAGCAATACAATGAGCAGTAACTGGGCAATACTGCTAATTCCCTTGTCCATTTTTTGAATAATTGATTATGTGCCTTCAAGTCATGTCAACCACATACAGGTAGTCCTTGACTTAAGACCACTATAAGCCCATTGCTAAGCAGGACAGATGCTAAGTGAGTTGCACCCCATTTTATCTTTTTTGCCATAGTTGTTAAAAGAATCCCTGCAGCTGTTAAGTGAATCAATCAGTCATTAAGCAAATATATGGCTTCCCCCATCGACTTTGATTTTCAGAAGCCAGCTGGGAGGGTGACAAATGGTAATCACATGACCCTGGAACAGTTCAACTGTCATAAATATATGCCAGTTGTCAAACACCGACATTTTGATCAAATGACCATGAGAATACTGCAACAGTGTGAAAACCAGTCATAAGTCATTTTTTCAATGCCTTTGTAACTTCAGACAGTCACTAAATGAATGGTTGTAATTCAAGGCCTACCTGTAGTTAGATTTAATTCAAGGCCTACCTGTAGTTAGATTTAATTCAAGGCCTACCTGTAGTTAGATTTAATTCAAGGACTACCTGTAGTTAGATTTAATTCAAGGACTACCTGTAGTTAGATTTCCTTCACAAAACTCTTAACGTCATTGCATTCCAGAAGATCCCGTTCATATTTCCTGATTTTGAACCCTTTTATCAATAATCAAATTTACTTTACTCAACAGAACTAGCCCATAAGTTGAGAGCACCTTGATTCAAATCTTTTACTGTCTTCTTCTCTCTCTTAGTCACATCCAGTAGTTGCTTAATATGCTGTCCCCCAGTCCAAGAGGCATTATAAAATATAGTATAGGTAGTCCTTGACTTACAATCATTCATTTAGTGACCGTTCTAAGTGTATAACATCACTGAAAAAAGTGACTTATGGTCATTTTTTCACACACTTGGCCATTGCAGCATCCCCGTGGTCACGTGATCAGAATTCAGACGCTTGGCAACTGGCATGTATTTATGATGGTTGCAGTGTCATGGAATCATGTGATCACCTTTTATGAACTTCTAACAAGCAAAGTCAAAGGGGAAGCTAGATTCACTTAAGAACTGCAGCGTATCATTTAACTAAGGCAACAAAGGTTGTAAAATAGCGCCAAACTCATTTAACAACTGTCTTGCTTAATAATGGGAATTTTGGGCTCAGTTGTGATTATAAATTGAGGACTATCCATAGTTTTTTCTGTTATGTAGCTAATCTCAATTCTACCTTATTAGCAAGCCAACTGAATAGTGTTCTCCTAATAGCTTATTGCCAAGCACATTAAGGTTTAGCAATTAGTGAATTTCCTCAATAGTGATTAAAAACCCACCAGTTTCTCTCCCTTATATGGGATCTGTCTGAGGTCCTAGGAAGAGGTACTTTCTGATGTATGATTAGAGCAGTGAACTAACCATCTAACAGACATGATGGTGGAGTGAGGGGAAGGAGGGTCCCAATAAGGCATGGCAGAGCCTCCCATCTGCCTTGATTTGGAAGCCCTTAGTCATGAGTTGGTCACTGGAAGTGGCTGATCCATGGGGTGGTGGGAGGAGACAAGTTGCAGCCTTCATCTCTCCAACCCTTGGATTGGGCCTGGGAAGATCCCAGCAAGAGAGCATCTCCTCGTGCAACCAGACAATATGCTGCATTCTCACAGGATGCTAAGAACTCTGCTTGGGTAGTTAAGACACCTGAGTTTGGCCACAATGCAAGAAAATCTGGTTCTTTTTCTTTTTTTTTTCTATATAAATTTTTTTATTTTTCATAACAGTAATTTTCACATCTCATTTCCATATACATAACATTTACACATCATAATATAATTTTTCCACATTTTCATTCTTCCCAATTTTTATTTTACCAGGTTTCTTTCCTAAAATTTCCAAAAATGCAGCCCTTCCCTTCTCTCTACTTCCCGAGGGGAGCTGATTCTGATGGGCCGTATGGCTTTCTACCTCACCGGCCCTTGCTGGCTCAGCTGATCCGCAGGCCGGATCATTTGCATTTTGATTCTCACCACCCACTGGAGCACAAAATAGAAGTAATCAGAACCCTACAGCACCAGGCTGAAGGTTTGCCTATCAGCAAAGAGGAAAAAGGAAAAGAACTAAACATATCAAGGACATCTTCAGAACTTGTGGCTGTCCCAACTAGGTCTTCATCAAATAAATAAAAAAAGACCCAACAGGAGTTCATTCAGAAAAGACAAAGAAGAGAACAGACAACACAACATACATGCACACTTCAAACCCAAGAATACACTAAAGCAGAAGCTTGTGTCCAACCCAAGGATAAAACACCCAGACACAAACTGAGCAATGTGATATATGCAGTGAGACATGTGCAAATATGTACATTGGAGAAACAAAACCATTGCACAAACACATAGCACAACATAGAACAGGACACTATTCAGAAGTCCATCTGCATTTGATAGGCAAAGGGTTTTGCTCTTTGGAAGACAGCAAAGTCCACATTCTGGACAGAGAGAACCACTAGTTTAAAGGAGGGGTAATGGAGACCACCTACATTAAAATTGAACAACCCTTTCTCAACAGAAGGGAAGGAATTCAACAACACCTGTCTCCTGTTTGCAACACAGTCCTTTTGCAGTTCGAAGATGGTTTCACACCCATTTGAACACTGATTCAGGTGACCCTGAGGGCACAAATAAACCCACAAGTAGTTTCAACTACTCTCAGAGAGCTAATACCGGTAATTGATTTTCAGAGTGTTAAAGACCAGATGATTGCAAGGAATATAAATCCTTCCATTCCCACCATTCAGTTAGAACTGAAGAAATTTCTTGGCTGAGAAGTGAAACATCTTCAAGGGAAAAACAAAGAAAGTTCAGTTGCCTTTTGAAAAAATAATTATTTTTGCCTGGATCAAAAAGAATTACTTTAAATATTTATTAAATATCATATAACAACTTGCTAAACCTTGCTTCAGCTTTACCCTACATTGCACAAAGTAACAAAATGTGTCTGATTCCGTGTTAAAGCAAACCCTGTAATTAATATTCCGGTTATCTTCTGATACTCATTTCTTATTTCCAAAACTAGGAAGAATGGCATTGTTACTTTCTATACTTTTCCTAGCAAGCTTTGGAAGAGTGCTTGGTACATCCAAAAGCTTAAAATATTGAAAATTTAAATATTATTTTGTAATGTTTGAATCATCCTGGATTTCCCCTTCTTATAATTTTTACAGTATATTTCATGATTACATCTTTTCAGTAGCAAGGGGTCAGATGAGAATGGAGACAATGTATCCTTGTTTACTTATTTTCATTTTTAACCCAAGTCACATGACAGGAGAAATTGGACTTTCAACTTCTCACAAGATGCACTGTGTAATTTGCCCAATGCTTATTACCATATTCCCTCTAAAACATTTCCTATTTAATATGAACAGTAGGAAACTGGTTGATAGCTAGCAATTAATTAGTGAAACACCATATGTTTAATAGACACACAGCAGATGTGTAGAAATGGAGACTCTGGTCTGGAATAATTCTACCATTGCAGTTCAGGTAAGGAGAAAAATTAATCATAGTGCTAAAGTTTGTAAATGGTAACGTGATTAGTATAGTTAACAGTTTCTGGGTAGAGTAAAATCTAATAGTTAATGGCAAACTCAAACTCTTGTAAGTCTAGGACTATCTACCGTATGCTGCTTGTGAAAATTCAGTAAGATGAATAGTAAGTGATGAAATGCCCAGAGGTAGCCAGCAGAGGTCACTAAATCAAGATTAAATGAGGAAAAAAACAGGCTTTGATCCCGTGGTTGTGTGATGTGTGAGTCCACAAGCACACCTTAGTTCTTAAATGTGAGAGAGATTCCTTTTACAATAAGGATCCCAACCATAGGGATCTGGGAAGCTGATGTTGACATTAAATTAATTGGGCGACAAAGCCAACTAACATATTATTTTTTTTCTGGCAAGTTCAAAGTCTTGCTGAATTGCATGTGTGAGTCTGAGAGGTCAATATTTAATGGCAAACATTAGAAAATTATGTCAGGCATGTTAGCAAAAATCATCTCTTAATAAGGTATGATTAATGGATTTGCCAGACAAGAGAAAAACAAACAGCCATAACCCTTCAAAGCAAATTTCACAAATAGGGTAATAATATGTATCAGAAATGGTTGTTTTTTTACATTTAAGAAAACAATTGTTTATGCATTTGCTATTTAATTGAGCATGTACCAGAAAATGGCAATTAACTCTTTAGCTTTTATGCAAAGCCAAGCCATTAATGAACAACAGCCTATTGGGGAGGTTTTCTTATTTATATAGTTAACCCAAATTATTATATTAAATTATTTTATCAGGACCAAGTTCCTGTATTGCCACATGTATCACCTAAAAACAGAAAATTGATGTCAGAAAAAGATCCAGAAGTCCATCGAGTTCGCCCTTTCAGTTTTTTTGTTTTTGTTTTCTTTTAATTTCTTTACTTTTCTTATTTATGTTTATTTTTGTTGGATGATAGGTAACAGTAAACAGGAGTTTTTCAGATACATGGTTTACATGCATGCGTTTGAAGTCTCTTTAATTTATACTTGACAAAACGGATATTTGACTCTTCCAGTAACAATCCCTCAGATTGAAATTAGAGTCATAAATCATGTTTATAAATCCATTGGAATTGAGCATTGATTGAAAGAAATCCAGGTAGGTTTTTATTCAAATCTGGATATAAGAATGTATTGATAAGGATGCAATCTTAAAAAAATTGTTTAGTGTAACACATTAATGTGTTGGAAATGTTTTGCATAAATGTTTTTTCCCCCCTAGTTTGCCAAAAGGCGCAAAGCTGAATGAGACATTCACCAATTAAAGGGAACCACAAGGCAAGCAGATTTCCTTATCAAGATGCTGGCTTTGGTTTCTTCCTTTTAAGAGAAATTTAAAAAATATGACAGGATGTAAAAATGAAACAGCAAATATTGAAGCAGATGGGGAAAAGTGATAAAAGATAAAAGATGGTTGTTGTTATAAGGGGTATTTGTGTACATGATATAAAGCCAGGACATACAGTAGTTTCTCTAGACAAGTAGGAATGGCATTTTTTAACCATTTACATCTAATCCAAGAAACATGAAAGCTCTTTTGAATATAATTCTCTTTGATACGTTTAAAAAAGGTAACTAAGTATGAGGGCAATGATGCATCCAGCCAAATAATCCTGCTCCACTCCTGTAACAATAACAGAGTTAGAAGGGACCTTGGAAATCATCTAGTCCAACTCCATGCTCATGCAAGAGATCTATACTATTTCTGACAAATGGCTGTCCAGTGTTTTCTTTAAAATCTCCAATGATGGGGCACCCACAACTTCCAAAGGCAATTGGTTCCACTGGTTGATTGTTCTCACTGTTAGGAATGTTCTCCTTAGTTCTAGGTTGCTTTTCTCCTTGATTAGTTTCCATCCATTGTTTCTTCTCTTGCCTTCAGGTGCTTTGGTAAATAGGTTGGCCCTATCTTCCTTGTGGCATACCTTCAAGTATTGGAAGACTGCTATAATGCCACCCCTGTTCCTTCTTTTCACTAAATCAGGCATACCTAGTTCCTGCAATCCTTCTTCTTATGTTGTAGTTTCTAGGCCTCTAATCATCTTTGTTTCTTTTCTATCAACTCTTTCCTAAATCTCAACATCTTTTTTGCATTGGGGTAACCAAAACTAGATGCAGTATTCTAAGTGTGGTCTTACTAGAGCTTAATAAAGTTGTACAACTAGTTTGCATGATCTGGATTCCATTTCTCTGTTAATGCAACCTATAAAAAATGAATTTTTTGCCTTCTGTCACACATTGTTGGCTCATGTTTAGATGGTTGTCCATTAGGACTCCAAGATCGATGGAGGCTCGGGGGGTTCAGGTGATGAGCTGTCATGCACCCCAACCCTGAGGCATTGGCAGCAAGCTAAAAGGCACTCGTTTCTCCATCGCTCCTGGATTTGAACCCTCCCCCTAAGTAAATGTGACAGGCGACAGGTAGTCCTCCTTTTCAAGTTCTATTGCTCCTTCTCAATCTGCCTGGACTTTTCCCCATGCTCTCTCCATCCCACACTCAATTCATTTCCTTCATGCAACCATGGTGGTGGGTCTCCAGGAGACAGATGTCTGCAGCCAGATGTCTGCAGCCAGGTGGGGAGGGATGGTGGGAAGAGTGGCGGGTTGTTCCAGGAAGGGCCTGGCATTTCCCTCAGCTGCAAACACTGATTTTGACCACAAATCCCAGCATTTTCAGCTGAGGGAAACACCAGGCCCTTCCTGGAACAACATCACCCTCCCTCCCCACCTGGCTGCAGATGTCCACCTGCCCTCCTAGAGTGCTGCTGTTCACTTTCTTCCTTCTCTCACCGCGAAACAAAAGCGAACAACTTTTGTTCCTTTCCCAGTTTCCTAATGTCTGACTATACCAATCTCTACTCTGCTAAAAGGAAGGGGGGAAATGTGGGAAACTGACCAGACTACTTCATAGGAACCTTTGTTCCGATCACTTTAAACTCAGAGACAGACCTGATACCAGAGATTTTATTAAAAAAACAGATTAAAAATAAAATATGAACAAAGTATTAGGAAAAAAGGGAAAACACAATAACCATTTTAACTAGAACTATGAAGCATTTCATAATAAAATATTTTAAAAGTAGCTTGTAGCATTTAGGGAAAGGTTCTCAACCTCATGACTCTTCCATGAAGCTACACCTAAACATTCATTACATGAATGTATATACTATAAATAATTATAATGATGATAATCAGAAGAACAGCAACAGCAATCTCAATGTCAATAGCTCTTGGAGGATGATATTGACCATTTTGGAGAATCCTTGCCTAAAGGGAAAATGTAGCATAATTCTCCAAGTCTTTTTTCAATGCATGAACCTGCGGAAGACATAATTTTTTCAGAAAACAAACAATGTTTGTTGTTTTACATTTTTTCTAATAAGTGCTATGTTCACATCTTTTGGAGTACTGTATCATTGGAGTATTGAATTGGAATACTGAATTGAAGGCCTACTGCACAACTCTATTGTTTATCATATTCACAATCTAACAGATATCAGGAAGAGGGGTAATCAAAATGATAAAGCAGATATATGTTGCTATGGTCATAATATGAAAGTAATAGGAACTTAGCCCATTAGATGCATTACCTGTTGTAAGAGCATAACCCATCATAAGCACCTTTCTAAAGGAAAGGACAGTGAAACTATGAAATCTGACTTTACCATAGTGGCCACATGTCATGACATTACTGGGTAGTAAGCAAGGATAAAAAGTACAGAGAAAAGGAGCCAAGAATTAACACTGAAACACACACATACACAAACACACAACATGGGGAGATAAATGCAATGGAAAGTCAGCACCTAACTTACATGAGCGCAGGAACAAGTTAGGGAACACCAGAGTTCTGCAGGCTTTTAGACTGAGTCATAGGCAGCCTCAGTTAGCCAGAAGATAGCAAAATGATGAAACATATATTGTGCATTACAATACAAACCCTGCCCCTCCCTTCAAACCTGGCCCACAATGTTGCATGCAAGTATCTAAGCTGCAGTTTTTTTCCATCACAACCTCATAGTACATATGTACAATCTCATTACTTGCCTCCCTTGCTGTCATCGTTGTAGGTACTCCAGACCAAAAGCACATCCAGGAGTCTTAGATCTTTTTTTTTAATTATAAGGTTGCATTAACAGAATCTTGCAAGTCTGACAATACATAGCCATCCCCCTCCCCCACCTTTACAGTACAAGAAACAAGGAGGGTCCCTTCTGAGATGTTGCCACACCCCAATTCTTCATGAAGACTCAACTGCCTCTTATTTACCATTGCCTTTTCCCTTCGTCTCCCAAGATTTGTTCCCATATATCATTACAATGGCAAGTTCTTCAGAATTGAGCTACAGCCTAATTTCACCCTGATCCATGTATTCTCTGCAGCAATTCTAAAAAAGATAAATCAGATTACAGACATGTATGCGGACTGTGAAATGTCACTCTTCCTGTTTTGCTTTTCTATTTCATGTTCTCTTGCTTTGGAGGGGAGCTTATTATTTACTTGTTCCCGAGTTTTATTTAAGTTGGTGAGCATGCGGCTGGTTTTATTCTCCTATTTTAATGGTGTTCTTAACTAATTATTAGAAATGCCAGTGCTGCAGGTTTATCACCCCTTATGGTTTTGGTTTTTTTTATTTTATATTCCAGACAAGAAATAAGAAGCCCTGCTGTTTCCCAGGCTGTGCAGCACATGTTTCAAAGAAGTACCCCACAACAGCTGTGGACTAGTCAGCCTACACTAAAGTTACCAAATAACTTTGTGAATAATTAAAAGTAAAAAGGGAACTCATAACCCTTATTGTTCTCTCCTTGTCTGTCACATTTCATACCAGCCATAAAACCATCTAAAAGATAGGCAGACATCTAAGAAAAAAAGTAATTATTTGACCATGAGTCAGAATTCTGCATATACATGCACAACTTGCTGAGCTTCTCTCCCCCTATATGTTGAAAGGGAAACCCATCCCCGTCTGCATTTTCATATTAAAATAACTAGTATTTGCAGGCTGTCCTAAAGCTGCAATTACAAAACATTTAGGGTACATCTCCATTTGTTCAGAGGCATCAAATGTATACAGTACATTCATACCTGGCAAAGCTAGCAGAATTACTCACATTCAGTACCTTCACAAATCAGTGCTTCTTGCAGCTGATCAATACAGGAGTGCAAGAGATAGAGAGAGAGGAGAGGGAGGGAATTGTTGAGTCATTGCCTCTCTACAAATTGTTGCTTTGCTCCTTTGCCATGTTTTTTTGATCCCATCATATGCATTTTGCAACAGTTGGTATGATGAGAAAGTCGCCTAGCTGTTAAGACATCATTCCTCTACATAGATTCCCCCTGGGAGGTGTAATAAAAGCAGGAATTCATCATTTAGCAGCCAGGTACTTTTCCCGACAACAAGTGTTGTGGTATAGCAGTTGAATGTATCTTGGAGACAGACTTAAGCTGAAAGCCAGTAAACCAGGATAAAGAAAACCAAGAATTGTCTAGAAGCTGTTAGAGTTAGTAAGATGTGCTGTGAAATTACTGGTTTGATGGGGGGTATACTCAGGATCAGGCAACAGTTTCTGGAAATCAACTTGATCGCAAGCCCTGTGGAACTCCAGACAAATTGTTACAAAAGAAAATTGGTTTGACTGCCTGTGACAGATGGTATTAGAATAGAATAGAATAGAATAGAATAGAATAGAATAGAATAGAATTCTTTATTGGCCAAGTGTGATTGGACA
>JANHFT010001128.1:149592-165451 GCA_032467955.1 Pseudoxenodon macrops | reverse complement strand
GCACGCCCCGGCTGACCACGCCTTCCTCTCTATTCCTTTTTTTTAGAAATGGGATTTTTTTTGGGGGTGGGGATTGCGAAAATTTCAACCCTCTGTGAGGCATTAACCATTCCATGCTTTATTGATTAACATCTGTTGCAGATGTTAATTATGCTAGTTTTCATTATTCACACAAAGTGATTTTCAGATCGTCAAGTAATTTATACAAGAATTTTGTTGTTTCTCACGGGGCCTCATTTTGCTGAAAGTCTGCCTAGATTATGACCTTTGGTTTGCAATTTACAAATGTTAAATCAATGCAAAGTGATTTCTAAAAATACTCTTCTCCACAGGAAGAAGAACTAAGAAAAAGCGAGGAAGCCAAATATGCACACTTGAGTGATGAACTACATGTATTAATTGAAGTGTTTGCCCCTCCTGGAGAAGCTTATTCACGGATGAGTCATGCCCTGGAAGAAATTAAAAAATTTCTTGTTCCGGTAAGTTGTTTGCAGAGCTATTACAAATGTACAGTACATGGCAATCACTCTATTGCATTAAACACAGTACTTGAAAACCATCATCATTAGTAGATGTTGGTTCCTTTTCCGTTATTGTCCTCATCACCAGCTGAAGAAAATACCAACCCTTGATTATTCTGCACTTGAAATGTATTTTTGGAAATTGCCAAATGACTTAACTGTTGCTTATTAATTGTTGCGTGTTGTTCCTTCTTTTGATATCCAAGAAATGAATCCAAACTGCCAGGTGTGAAAGATCAGGCCCAAATGTGAAGTCCAATTAAACTGATGCATTCCTGTTCATGCCTATGCACAGGAATCTTCTCAGCTCACGGTTAGCACTTGCTTGAAGTTAGATAAGGAATGGAGTCCCTGTGTATTTCATTCCACTAGTCCAACTATAAAGGACAGCATTCCTCACCAATTCTGAGTTAGATAAGGGTCAACAGAATTCAAGGAGGGTTGGACTTGGTCTACTTGTGGCTACGTAGGGTTTCTAGGCTGATCCCTCTTTTCACTCCGCCCTCTGCTTCTGTCAATTCTTGTCCTACACAAACAGGGAAAAGATGTTAGGCATGACTGAGACTGCTATTACAGATAAAGATAAGAGGGGACATGAATCTAGAGTTAGAGAACAAGATACAGGTAAGGTTAACCATAAGAAAAAAAACTGCTAAAAACTCACCAGAATACATCCCATGTTTCTTTGCATTATCAAGGAAATGAAATACAACTGGAGAAATGCTCAAGCAAACATTTTTCAAACTGCAGTCTGTGAAACTCTATAGTTCTTCAAAAACTTGAAGGGGTTTTGTGAGAGACTAAGGGCAGAAAAACAAAACCTGTTTACTGGAATGAAACCAAAGGCGTTCACAGTAATTTTTATTTGATGTTAGGGCTGTGCTGTGCTTCAGATCTGATTCCAGAAAGATGTTGCACAGTGTGATGCATCTTTGAAACATCCACATCTTTTCCAGAGGTCACAAGCAGCCTGCAATGGGCCACTATGAGATCCCATGAAAGACGTGGCAGCTTTAAAGAACTTATGACTATGTTATGTTCATATTCTGGAATATCTGTTTAAAATTAGTCTGGGAGCGCTGCCTAGCTATACTACCTCTTCCAAATGAAAGTGAATGTACCTGATCCAGGATATTCAATCTGGGTTAGTCACTAGAACCAGGGGTTTCATCTTCTAAGCTTTCCCATCTTCAGGGAACTTCTCTCTAGCCTGTTTCACAGGCTTCAATCACTTCCCTGGCTGTTTTTGTACCTGCTTATCCAACAATCTTAGTCGCTGCAAAGTTGAATGTTTATTGCAATGTGAGGTACTAATGAGTTCAGGTCCCCTCGTGTGACTGCTCGCTTGTGTTCTTGCAGTCTAGTGATTAGCTTCCTCCCCGTCTATCCTACATAGTCCCAGGAGCAATCATGGGAAACACACCCCAATCAACATCTAAAACCCCACTTAACACAGGTACTATAAATACCACACACAGAACAGCACACACTCCACTAGAGAGAAGTTCCCTGAAGATGGGCTCCAGCATGAGTCTGAAAGCTTGGAAGACAAAACCTCTGGTGACCAACCCAGATCGGATCCTGCATACTACCTCTTCATTGACCTTGTCTCTTTGCACAGTTATTTAATAGACATAAGCTTTTTCTATGCCACTTACTGATGTAGAGTGTACTTCAGCCTTTCCAGATAGGTTCACTGTGTGTCATCTGAACTGGAATGTGAAATTGTGATTGTTGTGTTGTTGTTTTTATTACATTATTATCCATGTATTATCCCATGGGTAGAAGAGAGCAAATTATGGGTTTTATTTTACATATCCAGCTTTATTAAAAGGGCAGGGTTTTGCCACCATTGATCAGTTTCTCCTCCCCAAACTCATTTAAAGTTCTGTGATATGTCACAACACTGGAATTCTACAACAGTGAAACATATAATATTTTTATAATCCCTACTGATGAATATAGTTTTAAAAAAGTATGTGTGACATCTGATGAGTTTATAAATTGGGGCATATTTGGCTAGTATATGATACATATACAGGTAGCCTTTGACTTACAACCACAATTGAGCCCAAAATGTATGTTACTAAGTGAGACATTTGTTAAGTGAGTTTTGCCCCATTTTACGAACTTTCTTGCCACAGTTGTTAAGTGAATCATTGCAGTTGTTAAGTTAGTAGCATCGTTAAGTGAATCTGGCTTCCCCATTGACTTTGCTTGTTAGAACGTCTCAAAAGGGATAACATGATCCCAGGACACTGCAAGTGTTATAAATATGAACGCAGTTGCCAAGCGGCTGAATTTTGATCACATGACCATGGGAATGCTGCAACAGTCATAACTGCGAAAAATGGTCATAGGTCACTTTTCTCAGTGATGTTCTAACTTTGAACAGTCCCTAAATGAACTGTTGTAAGTCAGGGTCTACCTGTGCAGAGATGGGTTCCTTCCGATTCTAGGGAACAAGTAGTAACTCCACGCTGATGCCACGGAGCCGGTTCCATTGGTGTCTCCGTGGGCACCACCATCTTGGAGTTTGCTTCTGTGCATGCACAGAAACTAGTTTTTGATTGCTGCATGTGCTTCACACATGCACATGCAGTGCAACCCTGAGCGAACCAGCAGCGAAAATATTCACAAGCCACCCCTGTACCTGTGGTATACTATTACTATATAATATACCAGTGATATACCTAATACATTCCTCTGCCCTTATTCCTTATTGTCCTTATTGGTATAATCAAAATACTGCAACATGTATAACATATTCTGCTACTAAAACATGCATATCCAACAAGAGCTAAATGGCAGAGATCCTCAGGGCATACAGAAAGTTAAATTAATGAGTCAAGGGAGAAAAAAGTGTTATCAAAGGTGACAAAAAAGAAATGAAAGATGTAAAAATTCCATAATAAATCTCTGAATTCAGAATGTAGACATTTATTAGACCCGGAAAAGCCTTAATATTTAGTGTATATGGATATTAGAAACATAAACAGTTATTAAACACAGAGAGAGGATGCTGATTGGCACACCAATAACTTTTTTACTTGTGTCTGTCTTATTGTTGTGACTCACCATCCATTGTCAGGAACAAACCAAAAAAGTATATATTCAACGAATTATTATATGGTTTTATTTTGCTTTGTTTTTTGCTCAAATTTCTTCACCCATCCAGTTCGACTTTCTATGGCTGAGTAATTCTCCAATTACTAACCATCCCCTTCACACTGAGAAAGACACACTACTAAATGTTTCTGATGGTTTGTCTCTTTGCTGTGTTCGATCAACATTTACTCTTCAATAGCCTGTCCACTGGCTAGGTTTTCTATGCCTAGATTTAATATGTTTCTGAAAAATTAACTGTCAATCAGTGGGCAGCCAATTTCTCTCAAGGACGTAACTATGAAACAATACTAACAAGAGGATGAATATGTGATAAACAAGTAGAGATTTACTGGAAAGAGATGAGATAATGTTTGTTTGGCAATGTTTATAGCATGCCCACCTTAAAAGACTTTAGGCAGGTTACAAGAAAATAACATGGCAGCTGTGATAATAAAATTATTATTTTATTATTTTAAAAAAACCATCAGGAACCCACACATCAACAATAAATAATCAACTCTTCCACAAGATAATACCAACAAAACATAGCTGCAGTCGAAAGCTCAGGGAAACAAAAGTGTCTTTATATTTCTTTAACACTAAGACAAAATTATAAGGGAGGGAGCTTTACGGACTTCTGGGGATAAAAGATTTCAAAATGTGCAGCCCCCACAGAAAAAATCTGTTGTCTCATTGTGGACATCTCACTTTAGTGGTTTAAGAGGACTCTTCCTGAAACTTTGGACATTGGACAGGTAATAATGACATTATCATCAGAGACAAAACAAATGCTAAACAGCATTTTAAATTCTCTCAGTAGACACTTCACCAACCATGGCTGAACTTGAAAAAACTAGTGGGTGGCACTTGAATGCCAGAAAATCCTATCAATGTAAAATGCTGGGATAAATTTAAAAAAATCCCAGGCAAAAATATTGCCAAATTTAATAAGGGAAAAGGCACTTAGGGTCCAACCAGCCCTTTCTCAGAGGTCCTTCAGTTCTGTGATAACCACCCTTGTGGGTGAGCAGCAACTGGAAAGTAGGTCCCCTTGCTCTCTCTCTCTCTCTCTCTCTCTCTCTCTCTCTCTCTCTCTCACTCACTCTCTCTCTCTCTCTCTCTCTCTCTCTCTCTCTCTCTCTCTCTCTCTCTCTCTCTCTCTCTCTCTCTCTCTCTCTCACTCTCTCTCTCTCTCTCTCTCCCTCTCACACTCTCTCTCTCTCTCTCTCTCTCTCTCACTCACTCACTCACACACACACACACACACAAAACCACTGTCTCTCTTCCACATCACTCCTGTGAAGAACCAGGAGAGGATCAAAGAGGAAATCCTCATCCTCACCTTGACTTTGGCTAAATACGAAGAGGAAAAAGCAAAACTTGGTTACTGGGTAGCTCAGTCAAGCTGAGATAGGGATGGGAGAGCCAGAAGGCCTCTAGATGACTCTGAAACAAAAACAACTTCATTAAAGATGCAAAAAGAATATAAGGTTCCATACACCAAACCATGGTTAGACAGAGATAAAAATAGCCAAAATAGTGCAATTCTACTTCCTGTTGCAAGATTGAATTTCAAGTAGGCCAAAGGCTATGCATATAGGACTCCACAAGACACCCAAAACTCTTCCTACCCAAATCCTGACAGAACCTCCTCTTTTTCTTCTATTGGATATCAGGGCTCAGATGACTCCCATTAAATGGCCCTGTTCCTAAAAGGGCCAGCTACTCCCCACTACAGCAAACCATTTCCACAGTGTTGCCAAGAACATGTGTGGACAGGTCCATGAAGTCAGTTAAATTTAAGTTGAAGGAGTCTACAGATGTTATTTATTTATTTATTTATTTAACATATGGTATCTACAGAGATCATGCAATCACTGATATACAACACTAATAAAACACATTATACTGTACATACAAACACAAATACAATAGATGAGGTAAAATATGAAATTGGGATAAAATTTCCGTAATGGGGTACCATAGAGTTACAACAGGGTAGAAGTTATAGTTCGATATCCAAGGAAGTTAACCATCTAACTGCTTTTGGTGTGGATGCGAGGGTATGAAGCAGAAGTGGGTTCCTACCGGTTCAATCCGGTTCTATAGAGTAGGTAGTAACTCTGAGGTGACG
This sequence comes from Pseudoxenodon macrops, assembly GCA_032467955.1. NCBI lineage: Eukaryota > Metazoa > Chordata > Lepidosauria > Squamata > Pseudoxenodontidae > Pseudoxenodon > Pseudoxenodon macrops. Next base: position 159,688 of record JANHFT010001128.1, on the reverse strand, counting down.
TCACGGAGCTGGTTCTGTTGGTGGCTCTATGGGTGCCGCCATCATGGATTTTGCTTCTGGGCATGCAGAACCTGCAGTAAGAAGATTCAGAACCCACTTCTGGTATGAAGTGTAGACTATCTCCATCATGGTTTACCTCAGGCAATGTTCTTATAGCAGGGTTCATTTCTAAACAATGGTCTGTTCTATTGGATAAAAATGATCCATGCCTTTTTCCTAACTTTTAAAACTGTGTCTTAATCTTTAGGGTTTTTACAGCCTTTGATTTGTGTTTTGTTGGCTATGGTTATGATTATGATGCACTTTATAGAGCACTGAAAAATAATAAATAGGATATTATTTTTAAAAATATATAATAATTAAATTTCTCAACAGCTGGTGTGAGGTTTACTGCAGGAGTAACAGCTATGTTTTACAGTTTGCAGATTTATTCCTTACTCCTTTGTTTCAGATGTATAATATTTTCAGATTTATAATATAAACAACCAAGTTGTTATTAACTGGCTTGTTAAAAACGATGCCAATGGTTCATTCTGCACAAATGTGTAGTAGAGAATTTGTCTTTTATTTCCCATTTTACGACATGACTTTAATTTGTTTTATGAAGCTTTATTGTTTATAAAATTAGCATTTATTGCAATAGGCAAATGCACTTAACCTTTTATGTACCACGTAGATGAGAGTCACTTTCCTGCAAACTATTGTGCGACACCTTCTGAAAAGCACATGTCAGATCTGCCTTTAGGGAAGGGCGAAAATTAATTTTGTCCACATATTTTAAGTGAAGAGATTTAATTTGCACAATTCCCATACTAATATGTGGATCAAAAGAGAGTTCTCCTTTGGATGTTCCACTTCTCCAAATATTGCAACGCGCTGCTGCACACAATAATTATGTGTCCATATGTCTACATTCTGATACAAAATGTTCATAGCAACGAAAGTTTCATACAAAATTAGGCAAGAGCCAGTATGTTACAAATTTAAGGTGTGTGTATAAAAGTTATTGGGTGACTTTGCCCCTCACAGGATTATGGGGAGGAAAATGGGAAGAGGAAATACAGTATACCATGTATGCTGCCTAGGGGTCCTGAGGAAAAGCAAGATAATAAATCTAAATCTGTAGCATGAGCAGGAGCTGAAGTCAAAGATTGTATATTTTCTTCCTTGACTGTTATTTCAAGTGCATGAGCTGCAATGGATTATGATAAGTTCTTTGCAAATTACATGATATTAGACTTCAGATCTATAATAGTGCATGCTTTAAAAATACTGTAGCAACGCTTCTATTCCTAGGATGGTTTTATTCAGCAGATAATTGCTATTTATAAAATGTTTCCTCCATGATGCTTTTAGATGCCATTTGTCTGCTAATCTAAAAAAACAAACAAACCAGAAGCAGTTACTATAAGGGGGAGATAAAAAGGAGCCAGGGCATATTCATCACTTGTGTTCTGAGGACCTGTAAAAATAGTCTTTTAGCATGATGTTTCAGTAATTAAAGGAGATGAGACTGGCTTGACCTTAAGAACCAGGTGACAGAGTGATTGGTGTTGAGATGGTTTAGTTTAGATGGTTTTCTCATAGAGAGATAGTGAATGATGTTGACCAAACCACAAGATAAGTACACGAAGGAAGAATAGATGTTTGTGAGAAGGAGGAAGACCAGAAGTGAAGTGAGAAGTTTTAGGATAAATCAATCTCTGGAAGTGATAGACACCAGGATAGAAATATATGGAGAATAGTGTCGGTGTATTTCCTTTTTTTACTTATGCATTAATTTATTGGACTGAAGATTACTACTCTCTTTTTTTGTATAATGCTGTTTTCTTTTTAAAAAAAGAACAAAGTGGCTTGAATGCACTATATGAATGCATGACTGGAATCTTCTGAAATGTTTCCCAAGTTGTTTGAAAGTTCAACATTAGGGAGGGGGGAAATGAGAAGATGTTAAAAGGGAAAAAAAATTGGCGTATCTCATTCCTGGCCCATTGTAAGATGTAGACCGCCATTGAATTCAGATGATGAAAAGCATGTGTTTTGGTATGAGTCCCCTAGTAACGCTCATGACTTCTTAAAGAAGGTATTGCTAAGCCTCCGTTGCAGCATGTACAAAGACATTGCCTTCAGCTTAGCAACAAAAGCTGCCTGGAACAGCTGGTCTTTTGTTTCTGGATTTATATTTTTGGCTACCTTCATCCCAGGAAGTATTGGTTCTTTATGTTCAAGATAAACAAGACAAACACTCCTCCTATAGTAGGACTTGGGGTGAAGGCTTATTTACAACCTTGTATATTGCAGATGATGATTAAGAAACTGCTCAAGAAGGACACCACTACTGGTGTAGTTAAATAATTTTACAATTTGGAACAAGGACCTTGGCAGGGAAGGGAAGCTTATTCAGAAGAAGACCAGAAACATACCAAACAATAACAAATCCTGTAGAAAAAAAGGAAGAGGAGGACCATCTGCTGTTTTGTGTTTTTAAGATGTTCCCTACATGCTTAGAGGAACATTTTAAAAGAGAGTTTTCAGAAGGCTCCTGAGAATACCATAGACAGCCCAAAAGATGCTGGCCTGAGTCTCTTGTTTTGGGAAATGGGCAGCTATATACATTTGAGAAGTCAATAAACCAATAAAAACTGATGTCTCATCAAACAAATCCCACTTGAGGCATAAATGACAACACTTAAATTATCCTACTTCTGACACATTATGGGAAGACTTTTCAAGCTCTCTTGAAAAGACTCTAATGCTGGGAAATGTAAAAGGAAAGATAAGAAGAGGGTGACCTGTGAATGGTCTACACTGTAATGTAGTACACCACTGAGAGTTTTGAAAGAAAAAGTTAGGGATACATAGTCTTGGATAAGAGTTATCTATGTAGTTTCCATGACTCAAAAATGGCATATAATTAGAGAGTCAACTTGCTCTAGTGGTTAAAACACCAGGCTACAAACCAGGAGATTGTGAATTCTAGTCCTGCCTTAGGCATGACTGGCCAACTGAGTGACCTTGGGCCAGTCACTCTGTCTCAGTTCATGTCCCCTCACAGGGTTGCTGTGCTGGGGAAAATAGGAGCAGGAAGGAGCCTTAAGTATGTTCACCAACTTGTGTTATTTGCAAAAATAATAAAGGAGGGATAAAAAATATTCAATTAAAAGAATATGACATAAAGGTGGGGCATTCACCTGCATAATGTAATCAAGGCTCCCTACGCATTATCCATGAAGACAAGTTATGAATAGCTCTATGCATGGTTCATATAATATTGCTAAAAGGTAGCACCTGTTTCAGGTGTATTATATAATTGTCCATATGAAGCATTTATATGTCGAAAGCTTTCAACCTGAAGAGGAATTATTGTTTCTCTCAGCCTGCAGTGTTTGCCAGATCCCCTTGTTTTGCATTACCCTCACCTAGATTTTATGGAAATGCCACCAATGCATGATAAAACAAGGGTTTTATTGACAAACTGGCTGATAGCTAAATGAAATAAGCTCATACTGGGACATGTTACTGCTGAAATCAGCAATAAGCCTCATCAAGATAACCCACCCAAAAAAGCACTAATGAAATTTTTGAGGGAATTTGTATCATTTCTGTAGGAATGTTCATTTTTTAGAGGGTTTGTACATACCACTTCAAATATTGTAGGATGTTGGGATTGTGTGTATCTATGTGCGACCTATTCAGATTTCTGATATTAATGGTAGTCCAGATTTCTATGAATCTTCAGGTCACTCTCTAAAGATAATGTAAAAACCCCTTATGGAAAGAGAGTCTTTTTCTGGGACTTCTGGCAGTCCAGTATCGAACAGGTCATAGTCCAAGTTTCCTTTCACTACGCTGATAAATCATAGATCATAAGTTCTGCCTGGAGACATGTGAGTGAAAAAGCAGAAGAAGATGAATCTCAGAAGATCTTTATATCCAGGCAGCCTACAGATGTCTTCTGTAGCTTGGAAAAGACAAAATCAATTGTGTATTGCACATCTGCAGGTCTAAGACTGAGATAGGTCACATATTGGCTTTTGCAACTTCCATTGCCCAAACATTATCTCAATGAAATCATTCACATTTAACAGCTTGAGTACAGAAGTCATCTTGGCTGACACTACTTCCAGACTCTGTACTTCAGTGTTTGGCTTTTGAGGAAGGTGTTTATTTCAAAGGTTTAGGAGAACAATATGCAATGAGGGGATATCCTGAAAGTCACCAAAGGCAGGTTAAGAGCAGGGATAATATGAGCCTCATAATTTTGTTTTCTGCTCTCACAAATCTGATAGAGCATTTTGCTGCAGCTTTTTGGATGTGTGGCTGCAGTGCAGATTATAAAACTATTTGGGTGCCTCTAATGTTGTTTCCTACCTGCAAAAGAACTTAAGACTTAATGGGTTCCATCTGTTCTTGAATCTCCAAGGATTGTATCAGTTTGTTTAAAGGCAGCCTGAGTTTCACAGAGCTAATTACTTATCCCAAGAAGCTTATTCCTTTCCTGATTAAAAACCTTGCTATTTTCATTTCAACATACTAGCTTTAACAATGCTGGTGGCCATTGCTAGCACAATTTTGCCATTTTTTTTCCTTGAAAGGATTCCATGTCATGCCTAAATACCCAAAATAGGGCTGTGTTTGCACAAAATGTTAAGTTGACCGAATTAGCCTATTTTCTGGATTTACACAATACATCAAATTGATGGCTGATCAACTGGGCTGGATTCACTCACCTCTGTAATCTTGAAAAACACTGTAAGAATAAAACTGTGCTTGGCATGACATGCAAACAGAATCCCTAATTTTGTGTGGTTAAGTATGCCATGAATTATTTAAACAGGACAATGATTAGTACACAAGTAAACCATAAACATAAACCACACTGACTACTATCATGCACCATCCCACACCAAAAATTAAAAAATCACATTGTGCTGTAGTTTGCATTCTAAATTTATCAATATGCTGTGTGTATTTGCTAGTTGAAGGGAGAAAGACATTAATGTGTTGACTTGCAAACTGGCTGCTTACTTTACATAGGATGGCATGAATGTGCTTGCAATTAAATTAAGCTTTGGTTGACCTTGTGGTCTACTGCCCCAAATGTGTATCAATGTATACTGTCTTTATCTGTTGTATATGTCACTGCTATGACTAAGACTGTATCTTCTTTTAATTATTAAAAAGAGCTGCATGCGAGCTTTGATTAACCAAGTCCATGAGGACCAGTGGAGATCTAGTGACAGCCCTGGCATTAACAGTCCAAACATATCATCCGCATATCAAGTATTAAATAGGATATGAAAATTTCATTTTTTTAAAATGTTATCGTTGTAAAATGCTACGAAGCTTATGCCAAAGAGAAACATATTGCATCATTTTTTATTTATAGAAAGGATCGCCTTTTCAAAAATTGGATAAATTACACATGTCCTACAGAACACCAAAAAACCCAAATTCAATTTTTATATGAAAAAGAAAATGTTAGGAAAACGGTTAATTTCCCAAGTGAAAAATAAACTTAAGGAAAGAACTTTCAGAAGTTATTTGGAACAAAAAGTACTGACTGAGTGCAGCTACTAAGTGCCACGGGATTGTCTGGAGTTCTGTTAATAGGAAAGATTTTGTTCAGTGGAACAATTAAGAGAAAAAGGTGGTAGAGGTGGGAAAAATGCAAATGAGAGACTGATTACTTCAAAAACACAAGCTATTACATAATGTTCATAGAAATAAAGAGATGGTTGGAAAGAATATAATCCAAGCGATGACAGAACTGATCAAAACTCTGCTGTGTTTTCCCCATTTCTTGTTATCCCTTCTTTTTCTTCCTGAAAAATAACACTGTTCATCTAAGCTACTATTAGGCTTGACTGGGAAGCGTCTTTTCAGCTTTTCTATTTCTTTACTCTTAATTCAAAGATACTAGAATTACTTATAATGATTAAATCTTTGGGGACTCTCTTCAGAATTACGATTTTTGGAAAAAGAGAAAGAAAAGAAGAGCCAGAAAGGGGAACAAAAGGTTTCGAACCCATTTCATTGATTTCCAATGTCTGAATTGCCTTGACTTGGCTTTTTTTTTTCCCCATGCAAAATTATTCTTTCCCCACAAATTGCTAGATTGGTCTAGTGCAGGTGTCTGCAACCTGCAGCTACGGAGCTGCATGTGGCTCTTTTGTCTCCCTGCTGTGGCTCCCTGTTGACTGAACCCACCACTGGCTGGCTCTGCCCCTCACCCTCCCCTCCCAGTCACTCTTCACCTGGTCTGAGAAGGTAAGGGTGACAGCGGGGAATGGAGACTGGGTCCATATTCCAGAGCGGGAGCAAAGCATCCCTGTACTTGCCATATCTTGCAGGTGCTTCTTCCGGCCCTTGTTGGTGCTACTCGCACCTCAGTCGCTGAGGAAGATGCATGACTTGCTCTCTGCCCCAAGACACTGGCCCAGCTGTGGCTGATGTTCCTCATCATAATGAGCTCCAGGACAAGGAGGGGATGCCATCTCCCCCCATTGTGAGGCGCACTAAATTTAACTGCTGCACAAATTTAACCTGTGGGCAGGCTATGGAGGTGGCAACAGCAGCGGCATCAGCCACAGCCAGGCCAGACCAGTGTCTCGGGGCATCTCCCTGAGCGACCAAGTTGCGTACAGCACCAAGGGCCAGAAGAAGCGCCTGCGAGATATGGCAAGTGCAGGGGTGCTTTGGAGTATGGAGTGAGTCTCTATTGCCCACCGTCACCCTTACCTTCTGAGGTCGGACGAGGAGTGACAGGGAGGGGAGGGTGAGGGGCGGGGCCAGCCAGTGGTGGGTTCAGTTGACAGGGAGCCACAGCAGGGGGCTAAAAGAGCTTTATTTATCTGGGAACCTGAAATGACTTTCGATGTAAATCATATGATAAAAAGCACCCAAAGAAGAAGAAAGAACAGCAAAACAAAAACAAAAAAACACCAACCCTCATCTGTTTTTGGAAATGGTTGAAGAGGGAACACACACACACACATGAGAGAGAGACACAGAGAGACAGGGAGAAAGAGACTGAGAGACAGAGAGATGAGAGTGGGAGAGACAGAGAAAAAGACAGGGAGAAAGAGACAGAGAGACAGAGAGAGATGAGAGTGGGAGAGACAGTGAGAAAGAGGCAGAGAGAGACAGAGAGAAAGAGACACAGAGACACACACAGAGAGACAAATACCTGTTTCCCACAGAAAAGAAAACACCGAGAGCCACAAAACCTGGGTAGATGTGACTGGGTGGGAGTGAGTGATGTTGAGTTGGCCACGCCCACTCAGGTTTTGTAGCTCCCGGTGTTTTCTTTCCTGTGGAAAATGAGTCCAAACAGTTTTTGAGTGTTTAAGGTTGCAGACCCCTGGTCTAGTGATTAAGGCAGAAGACAAGAAACTGGGAGACCCTGAGTTCTAGTCCCACCTTATCCGTGAAAATTGGCTTTGTGCCAATCATCAAAAGAAACTCCCACCTTAGTCATGAAAGTCAATTGGATGACCGTGGGCCATATCTCAGCCCAACTCTCCTCACAGGGTTGTCACCGTGGGAAAAACAGGAGGAGAAAGGTGTTGGATATGTTCAGCTCTTTTGAGTTAGTTGTAAAAATAATAAAGGTGGAAAAATAAATAAAATAAATAAAATGTTCTTTCCCCTGCAAATGTAAGGAAATAGTACAACAAGAACTTCCTTTTTTGTGCGTCACTGTTGGTGCTTCCGTCCACCTCCCTGCTCTCGATTTGAAAATACGCAGAAGGAAGGAGGGATGTGAAGTCGCTTGTTATGGTGCTGCTTGGGACAGACAGATGCAAAGAGAGAACTTTTTCAGTAGAAATATTGATCCCATGGAGGGTGTGGAGGGGAGAAAGCAGAGCTTAATAGCTTGAAGTATCTCCATTCTTCTTTAGTGAGGGCAAGAGGGATTTTTATTTTTTTTGCAATGAATGTTCTTGCCTGTAAGAGTGATTATAATTCTTTCCCTGTTCGCTATGATTAGAAATGAAACAATTTTTCACTACCAAACGAATCAGGATCCAGAGTCTTTTCCATTTTGTTTCATTTATTTTGTTTCGTTGTATATCAGCCAGTAGGAATAGATGGAAGACGATGTAAGCAGAATATCATAGGCACCATGTGATCTGATCTGAACCGCAGAGGCTGATGTATGGATTGGAAGAAGCCATCTATCAGAATCCATGCTTTTCTAAATGTCATAATGCAGTTCGCGGCTAAAAAGACACATGCCTACAGTAAATGCATTTTTTAAAAAAGAAACGTCTGTGTGGAAATTAAATGCATATATGAATTCATCTTTGGAGGGGAAATTCATTCCAGTGATATGTATTTTGAGACTAGGTACAAAATACAGGTTTAAACAGTTATTTAAATGCAAAATTTTGTGCAGTTTTTTTTTTTTAACCAGAATGAAGTGGTGTAATTTAATTGTTAATTAGCTTCTGCACTGACATTCATGGGAAAACAGATTCTTTTCTATAATAATACAACCTTGATGGTTAGGAGAAAATAGCAACTAACAAATTATATTAATATTTTTCTAGGTTTTACTGGAATATGTTGTAACCTGCCTGTTTTCATCTCCTGTTTGTGAATAAAATAGAGTCCAGAAAATAGGAACAAAAGAGAAAGATATTATCAGCCAAATTGATATGGAAGGTGTTTGTATATTTAATACCAAGGTGGGGAATGCTTCGAGTTATGTCTATTACATAACTAATAGTAGTTAGCTAAGGAATTTAAGATATTACCCCAAGATCCATTATACAAAGCTATACTGATGATTGTACCTACGGTAGTTTGGTAATGAGAAGTCTGCAAGAAAACATTCAAGCTCAAAGAGCACCAGGGATCTCACTATACAATCTCCTAAAATTTGTAACAATTATTCACTTTGATCATGAGTTATGCTTAAAAAGGGCATATAGTATGTGAATTGTGACTGGCATTGTCCATCAGCAAAGAAACAAAAATCAAATAGGGATTTGACACTTTTGGATAGCCAAATGCCATTCATTCATTCATTCATTCATTCATTCTTTCATGAGATTTATATTGCCACCTATTTGCACATGGCAACTCAAAAGACTGTAAAAACATCATATAAAAACAATAAAACTAATAAAAGAGAGAATCGTATAATAAATAATATAATATAATAAAATAACACATCATATGAGCCATTTAATGGGCTCTATCCTGCTCTGCATTCCCCAGGCCGACTGACAGAACCAGATCTACTTTAAATATATTCATAGCTATGCAAGCAATTAACTGAATATTGTCTGACATAGAAGTTTTCATAAAACCAAACAGTAGATTAAATCAAGCTAAACATTAGCATGTTTCCTTGAATGCCAGAGGGAGAACATCAGAAGGTTTCTGATCCTATAAGCACATTGTGAAAGGCCTAGTTTGTGAAAATGTTGTCTTTTTGTGTTTTATTCATGATGAGCGTTAAACCACTCAGAATTAAAACAAAAGCCAAATGCACTATATTTCTGTACAGTGTAAGGCACGGGTGTCAAACCCGCAGCGTCATGTTGTCATCATGTTGTTGTCATGTGACATATCGCAACTTTTTCCCCTTCGCCAAAAGGGGGTGGGCGTGGCCGGTGACACATCCAGCCTGCGGGCCACATGTTTGACACCCCGGTTTAAGGCATATGCAGATAGCAGACCATGTTAAAAGTCAAGTATGAATGCTTTTAGTACACAAGATCAAAAACATAGCATCAAATATCAGATAAGTAGGAGGAAAACCAGTAAGTCATACATGATTTTTTATTTTCCTCTTTTTGTTGGATAAATGATACCCATTTTAAAGGAGAAATAATAAGTTTGAAAGATACTTATCCCAACAAGCAACACTGAAAACAATTAAACACTCAAGCAAGCTATTGTTGGGAAAAGTTTCCAAGCTGTCACTAAAGTTACCATCTTTTTTGGAATATAAGATGTACTTCCCCCCCCCTAAAAGAGGGTGAAAACTTGGTTGCGTCTTATACACCGAATGTAGCCCCACCCAGCCACCCCCACCCTTTGGCCTCTGCCTCCCAGCAATTTGCCTCCTTGCAGCAAACAG
>JANHFT010001128.1:102965-119008 GCA_032467955.1 Pseudoxenodon macrops | reverse complement strand
CCCTATTTTCCTCCCCAAAAACTCAGGTGCGTCTTATACTCAGGTGCGTCTTATACTCCGAAAAATACGGTATTTATCAAATCTAAATAGCCACTCAGCTCATCAAAGGTGAATCTGGGTGGCACACAACAATGAGATAAAACTATATAAAAACTATAGATGTAAAACATAAAAATCCATATTAATAAAGTAGCTGCCCACCGTTTCTTGCTGCAGTCCTTTGGGCAGCGAGACCCACTTAGAGATGAGGCGCCAGAGAATCAGAATCAGAGAGAGAGACAGACAGACAGACAGACAGAGAGACAGAGACAGAGAGAGGGAGAAAGAGGGAGAGAGAGGGAGAGAGGGAGAGAGAGGGAGAGAGAGAGAGGTGAACATTTTTACAAATGTTTTACTTTGAGGCTTTTGAGGCAGGAGATGATGTGAGGCCGGGTGTGACAAGAGGTGGCTGGGAGGGGAGGGGTGAGGCCGGGTCGGCCCAGGCTGGGGAGGGGTGTCATGTGACTGGGTGTGAGTGAGTGAGTGATCATGCCCACCCAGGTTTTGTGGCTCCCAGTGTTTTCTTTTCTGTGGGAAACCGGTCCAAATGGCTCTTTGAGTGTTTAAGGTTACTGATCTTTGCTTTAGAAGCTTATCATTCTTGCCTGCTCTTTTGGGTGGAACAATTTCCTTTGAAGATGAAACTGGGTTCATCTTTATTTATGATATTAAACTATTAATTCAGGGTTCTGATTGTATGTTATCTCTCATTGGCAGATCATAGGAGGGTGAGAACCAGAAGGGTCTAAATTATACAATTGGATCTAATTGATATTATTCATGGTTTGATAGCAACTTCCACTTTCCCTGTGTTGTATTATTTTATATATGTTTGTTTCAGTAGGTAGATGGGAGTTGGCCTGATATCTGGTCATTTAAAAGTTATGTTAGGAAAAAATAGAATTTTGGGGGAAAAAAGTTCTAAACATTCAAAAATAAATTAGTTTTAAATTGTAAACCTTTAAAGCCCTTCATGGCACGGATCCAGGTGGAGTTGTTTGGTTTAAGGTCCTACCTTAAGGGCAATGCCAGCTGCATGATTTTGGGCCAGTCACTCACTCTCAACCATAGAAAGGATGTATATAGCATATATAACTATATTAGATTTCAGATAGCCATGCTAGAAACATGGCCAGGGAATATCTCTTCTTGTTTAAGGAAGGATCATAGAAAAGGGGCTTTTCCCACCATGATACACACTGGACTACATGGTACATCTTATGCCCATGGAAATTAGAAAAAAACTCCCTTTGCTCTGGAGAAAGGAAAGACAGGACAGGTTATTTTCTCAATGGGCTGAAGGTGGGAATTCCTTTCCTTGAGAAAGTTAGTGGGCCAAGCAATCTCACTCAGAGAATAGTCTTCAGTGTATCCTCATCAAATTGAACCCAGATGGGTTCCACAGGGATCAGCCCTGGATTCTTCTACTCTTTAATTTATTTAGTTACCGGTATTTATTTCACATTAGCAATATGGGTGGCAAGGTGGAATTTAAAGATGTTACAAAACTAGGTGACGTGGATAATATCCTAGAAAGCAGACACAAAGTTCAAAATGATCTAGACAGGTTGAAGAAATGAGCTGCAAGTAATAAAATCAAATTTAGCATAGATAAATGATCAGTTGTTGACTTAGGAAAAACAGATCAAAGACACAGCTGTAGGTTAGGGTATACTTACCTTGGTAATCATACTTTAGAAAAAGATCATGCAGTAGTAAATGGACTGCAAACTGAATGTGAGCCAACAATATGATGCAGGGGCAAAGAAGGTAAATGAAGTTTTAGGCTGCAACAACAGAGATATTTATGTTTTAGCCTGGAGAAAAAAAACAGTTGAAAAGGTTATAATAGCTCTCTTAAAATACCCAAAAGAATGTCACATAGAAAATGGCAAGGATCTATTCTCTTTCGTTCTATATCTTTCAAGATATGGGGTAATGGATTTAGATTACAGGAAGGCAGTTTCCAATTAAACTTAGAGCAAGGATGGAGAACTCTTCCTAACAACTAAAGCAGTTCAGGGAAAGAAACATTTCTTCTTCATCTCTCTGAAATGCTTCAAATTTATTTATTACATTCAGAGACTGCCCAATTCCAGAATGACTCTTTGTGGCTTTCAGTTTTAAAAACAGGAAAACAATAAAGAATTTAGATTGCTGTATGGAGCAGGGGTTGGACATGATGACCTAAATGGATTCAAAGTATTTATGGAGGAACCTATTTAGTCCTGAAAGAAACAGCCATTCACGGAGTTTGCACAACATCATTTAAGTCACTGCATGACATATTTATTAAGCCATAATATGAATTATTTGAATGTGTTGTACAGATGGTACAGTAAAACCATTAATTAAATAAGCAATGTTTTAGAATGATTTTTGAATTCTGTCATAATACAGTTACTCTGGGTTATGGTTTACGATGCGAATCAGGTGTGAAATCCAGCAGGTTCTGACAGGTTCTGGAGAACTGGTAGCAGAAATGTTGAGTAGTTCAGAGAACCGGTAGCAGAAGTTTGGAGTAGTTTGAAGAACCGGTAGCGGAAATTTTGAGTAGTTTGGAAACCCAGCAAATATCATCTCTGGCTGGCTCCAGAGTGGGGTGGGAATGGGGATTTTGCAGTATTCTTTCCTCAGGAGTGGGGAGGGAATGGAGATTTTGCGGTATCCTTCCCCTGCCACGCCCACCAAGCCATGCCAACCAAGCCATGCCCACAGAACCGGTAGTAAAAAAAATTGGATTTCACCACTGGTGCAAACCCAGCCAATTATGATATAATTAATCAGCCATGGGTAAGTAAATTCTAAAAGTCTTATTCATAGACCCCATTAGAATGTAAGATAGGATCGTTTCAACATGTATACTAGTCCAGAATCTTTTTTTTTTTAATATAAACAATGCTGCACTTCAATGGTTAGCTAGCCGAGATCTTGGTACTTGAACCTAGATCTTTCTAACATTTATATTTTATTGTGATTTATTGCTCTACATGAAATATTCATATATATTGCTAGTCCATGTATGATATGCCATACACTAAACAAATAAATTCAATATGTAACCAACAGAGATAAATAGTCTGTATCAAAATTGGTTAAGAATTCCCTAAGGTATCTTGAGACTGATTGCTTTCCACGTTAAATTTGGTAATAAAATTTATTTTTGTAATGCTGATAGCGGAAAAGTGATCATAGTGGCCGGAGTGAGGGACAAATGAATGCTATCAGTCCCAGACATTGGAAGGGAAAGTTGTTGATGCATTTTGTTTTAAGCTCTTTTGTGTTTACTGTATTAATATGGATGTTGTATCAAGTTGAGCTGGGATCATATCCTCCCAAGAAGTTCTGATAAGCTCCAGTTACCAAGATGCCATCTGGATAGAAAGGAAGGATTTACATTTTAAAAGCTAATGTTTCTTGAACCAATTCACATTCAATCTCTTTAGTACTAATAACACCAGCTGAGGAAAGGACTCTGGAAGAGAGTCTGCATTAAAACTGGGCTTCTAAACTGTTTATTTCACTTGAATCAAGAAGATGGAGAGAGAGTGGATTCAGGTACTTTGAAGAAATTCCTTTCTTCACTTCAAAATGTATTTTAAATGGGAGAGCCAATAATTTCCATCCTTGGAAGAAGAGGAAATGGGTGATTTTAAGGAAAGCCAATCTCACTGTGCTTTTTTCCATGTTTCTATTTTAATATCTCACTTAGAAATGTTAAAATACTTATTTTTTGAAAATTGTCATTAAATTCAGACACATTTTTTGTATTTCTCTCTCTGGGCATACACACGCTTCTTCTTAATATAACATTGTTACATTTTATTATTAACAATATTTAGATTTCTCTAAGCAATTTTCCAGTAATGAGCACATTTATATTTCTTTTAATGGGAAAATCACACATTCAAAGACAACTCATGTACTCCTTGAAATATGAAGAATTAGAAATGTTGATGTTAAAGTATAAACCAAACTATTTCCCCCCCTTGTCTAATTAAGAGAAGTTTCTTCATTGAATGATTTTTAATACTGTTAGGTGATGCTCCTGGGACAACGTTATGCTAGGTGTCATCTCCATGAAATAAGAAAGCACTCAAGACTTATGGTAGTTTTTTAACATTTGCATATATATAAGTAGACCATAAACAGCATATGTACATTATTTATAAACATCCTTGTTCAGCAGATAAAAGCCAGGAAGGAAACTGCAGATGATATTTGCAGAACTCATTTATAAACATTAGATTCCCATAGATTTAGGGGGCCTCTAATTCAGAAGTAACTTTTTCTGGGCTGAACATCAGATTTAGCCTTTGAATGGCATGTCAGGATATGCATGGCAACAGCGGAAAAATCTAAATAAATGAGGGAATTAATGGGGAAAGGATTAAAATGAATACAGTTATCTTATTTATTTATTTATTTGTTTGTTTGTTTGTTTGTTTGTTTATTTATTTATTTATTTAGACAGGTATGTATAAGATAGCAGATAAAAGTATAAACATAATTTTGAATACATGAAAAGGATACAAATAAAAAGGGACATTAGGACAGGGATGATAGGCATGTTGGTGCGCTTATGCATGTCCCTTACAGACCTCTTAGGAATGGGATGAGGTCAAGAATAGACAGTCTAAGATTAAAGTTGTGGGGGTTCTGGGAAGAAACCATAGAGTCAGGTAGTGCATTCCAGGCATTGACCACTCTGTTGCTGAAGTCATATTTTCTGCAATCGAGTTTGGAGCAGTTTACCTTAATTTTGTATCTATTGTGTGCTCATGTATTGTAGTTAAAGCTGAAGTATTGATTGACAGGTAGAACATTGTAGTAGATAATTCTGTGTACTACGCTTAGGTCAGACTGAAGGTGACATAGTTGTCTAAAAGTTTTCTAAGCCCATCTGGTACTGTAAGGTGTTCTGTTGTGAGCAAGGGAGTGGAGGACTCTTCTAGTGAAATATCTCTGGACTCACTCAATTGTATTAATGTCTGGTATGCAGTTTGGGTACCAGAAAAATGAGCTGTCTATAATCTACATTATTTACATATTATATAGTAGTATATTAATATTATTATTATATTGTATTGTGTTATTGAAGATAATAGGACTATACGGTACAAGTGTGTATATAACGTAGTAGAACGTAGATGACTGTATTAGATGATAGTGAGTAGAATTTAGGTAAATATGAATGTCACAGATACTGCTTTGCTGTATTAAGGGTTAATTTGTGTTTTGTCTTGTTTTTAATGTTTAATAAAAATTATTGAATAATTAAAAAAAGGGGGGGAATGACAACATAAGCATCATATCACCATGCAAGTTCTGCCTTTCATACTTGCATTGACATCACATGGAAGTACATAAAGGGTGATGTTTGCATTGCAAAGTGGCGATGTGTTTCTGCTTTTTTCATTTCATTCATCTAAACAAGGAATCAGAGATAGGCATTTGGTTGTTTTCCTATCATAGAGCAGGAATGATTCTTTTCATTTTTTCTAACGGAGTAGAACTTGAAAAATAAATTAAAGGGAATCTGGAATTCTGTCTATTCATTAGTAGGATAGCTCTCTGCAAACAGAACAGAAGGCACTCGATTTGGTGTGGCAAAACAAACCATCGAAGAAAAGAATAAATTCACAAGTGGGCTGCATCTGGCCATGGATTGTGGATTTTTAAAAAAATCCTCACTACATCCCAGTGAGGCAATTAGATAGTGGCTCAAAATACTGCCAATTGTTCCATTCTTAAGCCCCTCCCCTTCCTGGCCACATGACCCAAAGGGAAGTTGCTATTAAGGAGATGGAAACAAGCCATTCTCTGTATGCACCGTTTACTTTATTTCAAATACAATCTTGACTCTTGAAGAACTCTAAAATCTTCAATCTAACTAGTTTAGGGCTGATTCTGTTAAGTATACTCCTGTGTATCTTATGACCAACAAGAAAATTATTATATTTTAAACTACATACACTGCCTAGTTTGATGGCAATAAACCATCTTTCAGAATACATTTTGCTTACCTGCATCCTATGGGTTAAACATTATTTGCTTTTTTAAAAGCACTGTACCAAGCAATGAAGTCATTTAAGTTTTCTGAAAATTATCTTCAACTTAAAATTAGCTAATCTGGGAGGAGGAATGGAACTTTAGTAGTAAAGATGACAGATGTTCTATTGCTTCCTTTTTCCCAGGACTACAATGATGAAATCCGTCAAGAGCAATTGAGAGAACTGTCGTATTTAAATGGTTCAGAGGACTCACCTCGTGGGCGAAGTATTCGAGGAAGAGGAATTCGGGTTCCTCCTGCAGCTCCTTCAAGGTCAGTTGCTTTGCCTTTCTTTATACTCAGTATAAATACTTTATAATAGCTTTAACCTCGGTTACCAATGACTTGGTTAATAAACAGATACATGCCACAGTTCACAGATACAGCTGAGAAGAATAAAATAGGGTGTTTTGTTTATGCATTTGGTTCTAACAAAACTTTCCACTTAGTTGTGATTATATTTACACAGAGGAACTGAAAATATGTCTTATAAAGCAAAGAGACTAAATAAAGTTTATTGTTTTGTTCCAAACTGATGAACATTCAACTTAGCATAAATCCCAGTATTTTCATATTTAAATAAACATAGCAACATCTACTGGAGCCATATGGTCTCTACCCTCATCTTCACCAATGTAGTTTCCTTCAGTTGTTTTAGGGACTACAATTTTCATCATCCTCCAACGGGCTTAGCCTTGCTGGCTGGAGGAGATTGAAGTCACCTACTGATATTTCTGGAAGATGCCTGTATTTATAGTAGGTTCTTATTTCTCTGAAAATCTGCAAGAACAATTTTGTTAAATGAGCTGCAGGAGTATTTTGGGCATACCTTCTGCTTCTGTGTAAAACAGGTTTTGGGATAACTTATGCATGATGACTTATTCAAAAGAATAACAAAAAAATATGCCTAGACCCAGTACAATTAACTTATTTTAAAATCTACTACAAGATTAAGTTTATTCTTAATTTATGTTTGGCAGTCTCTCTACCACAAAAGAATTTAATTGATTGTAGGTGAATTTTAACTTGGTACATGCAAAAGCGTCCAAATATAAACCTCATAGGGTTCACAGAACTGAAGTCTGAACTAAGCCTTTGGTTTTATCCGATATCCCATATGGATTTATTTCTCTTTTTTCATTAACATTTCAAGATGCTGATTAAAAATAATCTTGGTTTTTCTTTCAATGTAGTAATTTTCCTTTTCCATCAGCATATGTAGATATCTTAATTACATTTGCACATCCACCTTCTTTTATAGAGGATTGATGCTATACTTATCCTCCTTGGTCCCTTAGAATAACTAATATTCACTCTCTCTCTGAGGTATGCAATGTTCATCTACACAAGGAAACACTTATTTCAATAACATCTTCCGAAAACGTGGATATCAAGAATGTTCACAGCCAAGGTCAGAGTGTGATCATAATTTCATTGTACAGGAACATTATTATGTCTTCATAAAATTTGATTCTGCCCTTTATGACTCCAATTATATGCAATTTAATATTTCTAATAAAATCAGGAATCTATTTTATAAGATGGTTTATTTCACGTTACTACTTGTAGAGTAGCTGCATTTCATTTCTTCTTTCCTTCTCTAAAAGATCTAAAGTGAACCATATTCCTGTTCTTAACTACCTCTTCTCCCCTCTGAAATCATATTCTTTGCAAGTCCTTGTTAGCAATTCAGATCCTTGGAATCTCATCTTAAAACCTACTGTGGTTTCAACTGAATTGCTGCAGAATAAATTCTTTCCAGGAATCAGATTTTGCTTCGCATGTGATTGAAAATGGTGCCTGCTTTAGTTTTATGTGTCAAATCCTGATTATTATTTCTGATTTGAATAATTTTGAATAATACAGGGAAGGGCTGAGCATGCTAATTCAGAAGAAAAAGTTCAGAACTCACATTAATGCAACAACTTTCTGCTCTTCATTAGAGCAGTCTGACTTTTTCCAGGCTGCCTTGACATCCTTTATAGAAAAAAATAGTATTTTAAGGTAACAGTCAATGCAGTTCTTAGAGCCATTGCATCTTTTTCATGTTCATACAAAAACCTTTAAAATGAGGAATTTAATAGATATTAAAGATGGGATATTCTTGCCTGAGGTCCAAAGGATTTCTTCTGAATTATTTTCAAACTCCATAGAATCCTAATACACAAAGTATTAACATAGAGTGCATATTCATCAAATATACAAAATGAATAGAATAGAATTTCCTGGGTGGAAAACCAATCTTCAAGACCTATTTAAGGGACAGTGGGATTGGTTTATTCCAACTATTCCAAAAGGAATGCGGACACATTTTGGATCAACTGTAGTTTCAAAGTGATCTGTGTACCATGCATTGCAATAATCCTGCTACAAGGTGACCACAGCATGTGTCTGTGAAGGAACTCTGAATCCAGGAAACACTTGGCATTCCAGATAAATCTAATCACAATATCCTCTACCTTCAGACTACATTGCAACTGCCCTGACATACAAATCAGCTCCAAAATATGACTGTTTATGTTTGGCTCTCAATAACTTGGGCTATGTCCATGGTTGCTCTGGTAGCTATGAACTCATGAGCCACTTTATACTATAATAAAGGAAATTAAAGTATCTTAGAAGTGTTAGAAGCTCCATCAGTAAGTTGCAATGGAGTCAGGCAGAGATATTGATACAGCAATGGTACAGCAACAGTCAAACCACTTCTCCATACAACCCAACTTCAACTACAGGATCTCATAATTGGACATTTGTAGTGCAAAGCTTCTGAAAGCTAATGGGACTTTCTAGATAATAACAGTTATCCCACCTCCCATGGCCTGGGTTCATAGCTAGGGCCATTCTCAAAACCTAAGTGGATACATCTCCAAGAAAGAATCACCATCTGTAGCAATATTTGTTACACCTTTCATTTTCTATGGTTTTTCCCCCCCTGTAAAATCACAAAATGGAGATGACATCGAACAATTGTCTGGCTGATACTTGGAAGAATCAAAGTAATATTGGATTGTCCTTTGTCAAACATTGATGGAAAACGATAAGTGAACAATCTAAAGCAAGAGTCACCAACCTTTCAGACCTCAGGGACACTAAATTCATAATTTTAAATCCCGCAGACCACTAATATGATTTTTTTTAAAGATAAATAGTATTTAGTGCAATATAAAAATGCAAATATTTTTTTCTGCGGACCACCAAAATTTTCTAACGGACCACTGGTGGTCCATAGACCACCGGTTGGTGACCGCTGATCTAAAGGACATCAGATATCTAGAAATGACCACTTTTCTACATGGAATAGGTGGCGTTTCAATTGTTAACACACTAACGAAACTTTTGAAAATGTTTCTGTTTACAAAGCGAATTTACTTATAAGTTATTACATTATGCCCTAGATTTCCCCCTAGAAGGTCAGGACCACTTACCTGGTTGTTCTCTACCCTCCCAATATTTTACTTCCTGTGATAGGATGTATTCCAGCTCAGTGAAAGTGCCTGGTCCAGATTCATGACTAATTAATGAGAGTGACCTGAGCTTCTGCCATTTAAGTGTGCAAAACAAATGAATATAACAGCTTTTCGTGATTTCTGGCATTCTATATGTTCTTGGGGTTATTTTCTTTTCTGTTACATCTTTGTCATGAGCTATTAATTCTGCATTGATGGGTCTGCAGTACATTCTTCCCCTAAAAAATTATTTAATTATGTGTGGGGAAATTTCACTCCACCTTTTGATCCCAAGACCCCCACTCTAACTTCCAACTAAAAATATAGAATAAAAATGCAATATACAGTATCAGTTAAATAATTCAAACCACCAAACAGGGGCAATACCCAGGTCATTTAAAATATACATAGCCATAGCAGGAGGTAGAGCAGAACAATGATATAGTAGGACAAAACTTATCAGCTATCTTTCTAATATTTTAGCAATAGGCCAACCAAATACCGTATTTTTCCGAGTATAAGACACACTCCCCCCCCCAAAAGAGGCTGATAATTTGGGTGCGTCTTATACTCCGAATGTAGCTTTTTTGAAGCTTTTTTTCAGACCCAACAAAGCGAGTGAAGAGTGAAGCGATCTTTGTAGGGTTTTTTTCATTGCTACTCCCTCTGAAGAAGCTTTTTTTCAGCTCTAACCAGGTGCTGACGATCTTCTGGGCTTTGCAGGCTTTTTTCATTGCTTCTCTCTATCAGCAGTGCTATTTTTCAGTCCTAACCAGGGGATAAAATAATGTGCTGAAGCTGACCAGACTAAGGACGCTAGACAGATGAATACCTGGTAGGCAGATTCCCCCCCCTATTTTCCTGCCCATAAACTAAGGTCCGTCTTTTACTCAGGTGGTTCTTATACACTGAAAAATACGGGTATCTTTTAAGAGTTTTCCACAATCCACGAGCTTCTGTGCTGAAGGCTTGCTAAGCTTATCTTTGGAGGTAGAGGAACCAGAGCAGCCTCAGAAGTTCAGTGCCAAGTTCAAGCACATTTGTGTGAGATGACACAGTCACAAATACCTTAGGATGTTTTAGATAATAATAGGAACACTTTGCAAATGCTGGAGTGATTTGGAAGAGTGCTTTGGATTTCCGGTGACTGTGAGCACAGTAACTTTCTGCTCTTTATTAAAAAGCAGAATAATAAATAAAAATTATTAAAGCTTCCCCCCCCCAGCTTTTGCCTAAACCAAAAGAAAGGAATGGTGGCTTCAATAGCCATGTTAATTTTAAGGAATCCACTGCTTAAGGCAGCCACATCTTTCCCCCTTTTGTCACTTTCCAGGGTATCTTAACTTTCCTGAACTATTTTTTCTTCAGGATTTGGACTCTTTCAAGCTTTTTTGAACTCTGGAACACTAATCTGATCAACTTCAGTTTCCCCCACCTCCATATGGCGTATTCTAGGATCACATGGTTACACACGTCCTATAATTTCCACTTTGTCGACCATTTCTTTTCTGTTAAGTCCAGTATAGCTGATCCCCTAATTTCCTCCTTCACCTTTTGGATAATGAAGTTCTGTGCAAAGTATGTCTGCCAGAGGTGGGTTCTAATTTACCTTGCCGACGGTTCGCTGCCTCCCATGTTGTGTGGGCGCGCCTTGCGCGCATGCACTTGCACCCCATGCGCGCATGCATGTGCAGTAGAAAAAAGCCCTGAAAAAATAAAAATAAAAAGGGCCAAAAACAAGATGCATGTGCAGTGCCGGAAATTCAGCTTCTGCGCATGCACAGAAGAAAAAAACATTTTTTTCAAAAAACAATCCACAAAAAAGATGGTGGCGCCCACGGAGCAACAGAACCGGCTCCGTGGCGTCACCAGCGGCCTACTACCTACTCGGTAGAACCAGTTCAAACCGGTAGGAACCCACCTCTGATGTCTGCCTGCATAGAGTTTAATTCTCAGATGATATCAGGGTAGCTGAAATTCCTCACTGACTATATTTCCTGAATACCTTAGCCATGGTTTACTAAGATTTTATCTGTCTCTTCTACTTGGTAGGGGGACCTGTTGTAGTACACAACAGTGTCATTTCTATGTCTTAATACTCATCGAGATGCTTTCTGCAGGGCTTTCATCCTAGAACAGGTAATCCTTGACTTATGACCACAATTGAGTCCCAAATTTCTGTTGTTAAGCAAGACAGCTAAGTGAGTTTTGCCCTATTTTTGCGACTTTCCTTGCCACACTTGTTTAAGTGAATCACTGCAGTCGTTAAGTTAATAACATGATTGTTAAGTGAATCTGGCTTCCCCATTGACTTTGCTTGTCAAAAGGTAGCAAAAAGTAATCATTTGTCCATAGGACTCTGCAACCGTATAAATATGAGCCAATTGCCAAGAGTCCGAATTTTGATCACATGACCATGGGGACGCTGCAGTGGTCGTAGGTATGAAAAATGTTCTTTATAAGCTTCCAGGATTATATTCCTGCCTTGAGTTCTACCCCATCAGATTTCAGTAATACTAATAAATATTTACTTTCTCCTATACCAGGTCCTTCATCCTAGGGTTTTCAAGGTGACTCTCTTATCTATATTCTGAATATTGATCTAAGCTGTTGAGTATTGGCATTCTTAGGTTTGCCTGTTGCATCTCCTCAGTACTCTTTCCTTTTTACACTTCCGTCCTCATTTGAAAGTTTATGGTAACGTTCCAATAAAGGCAAATATTGGTAGCTCAGGGTTGAAATGAGCGGTCCGTGGTACTCTCTGAGCATGGTTGTTTTCTTGCAGGTGTTTCATTACCCAAACCAGGTCACACCATCAGTGCATCATCATCATCAAGTAATATCAGGGCATCAGAATGCTCTGATAATGTTACCTAGTTTGGGTAATAAAATGTCTGCAAGAAAAGAACCAGGCTCAGAGAGCACCAAGGACTCCGAATGGTAATGTGCATTCTCTAAATGACTGACTCTAATAACAGTTTAATGTCAATGCAATCAGCACAGAAATCCTTTTATGTATCTTTATAAATCTTTCAATTTTTTAGCGCTCCTTGTCACAATCATCGTCTTGCTCTGTTCACTCTTAGGGGGCGTGGGAGTGCCATCCCTCCACCACCATCCGGACGAGGAGCTCATGTAGCAAGAGGAACGCCAGTGTCCCGCGGAGTACTCCCGGTCCCACCTGCCACCAGAGGGGTCCCCACCCCTCGAGCCAGAGGAGTTCCGGCAGTACCAGGTTATAGGGCTCCCCCTCTACCAGCACACGAGTCTTACGAAGAATACGTAAGTACCTGTTTTTCAACAACACAAAGAAATGTCAACTGTTAAGTCAGATTTCACATTGCTGCAAGTGGTTATTCATATGTTAATTGCACCCATAAAGAGCATTGAGAAGAATCCCAAGGGAATTGTTTGCATTTGATGAGCTGGATGCCGCATTAGCTTTTGCAATTTCGGAGTTATTCAGGCCATTATCTCATTCCCAAGTATGTTCTTTTGCAGAACAGTTCATCCCGAGCCAGGGCTATTATATGCATAGGAAAACATAATGCCTGTCTGCTTTTTGGAAGTGAGTCTGAGGACTGCTGATTGCATTAAGTCTGAAAGTCTAAGCTTTGCAAAGTGTTGTAGGAATGTTTAGCTTTTATTTTAAAATGATACGTTGATGTGGTAGTTTTTATATCATACTTTTCCTCTGAGAGTTCAGAGGCAACATCCATAGCACTATTTTCTTAATTATTTCCCCCAGAGCAAATTTATGGAAGAAGTTGAATTAAAAGCTAGCTAGTAGCCCAAAGGCATCCAATAAAGTTTATTTGTAATACACTAAATTACATTCATTTTCTTCACATTTTTGTTTGTTTGTTTGCAAGGTAACTGCTGAGTTGAATAATTTGTGTGCTCACAAGATAACTGAAGATTGGGGAAGTGCTTGTTGTTATATTTAATTGGTCAATGCGAAACCAAACAGGTCTGTTAATCTTTGGCTGCCCCCAAACCAGAGTTTTAAAAATACTATTTTTAAAATAGCCAAATTTTATTTTTATTTTTAACTAAAAATACAGCATAGACACACACACACACCTTGTTTCCCTGAAAATAAGACCTCCCCAGATAATAAGCCCAATCGGGCTTTTGAGCACACATGCGCTAAAATAAGACCTCCCCTGAAAATAAGCCCTCCCCAAAACACAGCAGCAGCCTAGAGGTGACCACGCTCGCCACCTCCTGCACCTCAAAAATAATAAGACCTCCCTAAAAATAAGGCCAAGTGTTAAAAATGCTAGAACGTCCCCATAAAAGCCAACAGAAACTCCTGGAGAAAAAGCAGAACATTAATTTCATTATTAATCAGTTAAGGGCTAATAAAGGCAAGGCATGCTTGCACAAATCTTAGACTGAGAGAGAAGCATATTGTCCAATTAAAGATCAGATACATAAGCTTTGTGCATGTCTGGGTGTGCGCTCATGCGTGTAATTCTTTTCAAGCTAGATATGGATCAGTGGTTCATTAGGGATAAATGGGAATTCTGATCTGTTTTCTGTTCAAGGACATTCGTGCTATTATCATCATTTCATTTCTGTATGAACCCAGAGCAAAGTAGATCATGGTCAATCAGTCTCCCACTGAGATATATCATGGTTTTAGAGCTTCGGATCTTGGATTTGCCTTTGCATGGTTCTCTCTCCTCCTTTAATTCAAGGAT
The DNA here is from genome assembly GCA_032467955.1 of Pseudoxenodon macrops. Taxonomy (NCBI): domain Eukaryota; kingdom Metazoa; phylum Chordata; class Lepidosauria; order Squamata; family Pseudoxenodontidae; genus Pseudoxenodon; species Pseudoxenodon macrops. The sequence goes on along the minus strand of JANHFT010001128.1, from coordinate 104,765 downwards.
TGTGAAAGCATGATTGTTTAATCATTCAGAACGGTGGGGATGATTCAAAGAGAAGGCTGTAGCCAAGCCACCTCATAGCTCAGGTTCTTGAGAAATAGGTTTTCCCCTGCATTTTACTTTTAAAAAAAAAAACAATCTCAGCAGTTATTTTATTTTTATTTCAAGGAGTGAATGGAGAAGCGTTCAATAGTTCACAACTGTGAAAAATCCCCAAGTAATTATATCTGGCTGATGTGCTAAATAGGTAGTGTCAAAACCTGACTGAAACTAATCCAGTAGCTTGGAAGCCTCCTTGATGCGTTTCTAGCAATAGAACTGAGCGATAGAACTGAGAAAATTATAGGTTCTGTTAAAGAGGTAGCGCGATTGTTTCAGGTTTCCAAAACATCTGCATAAGAATGAGAGTTTCATTTATCTGAGGCATCAAATTATAGGCAGTCCTCAACTTATGACCACAATTGAACCCCAAATTTCTGTTGCTAAGCAAGACAGTTGTTAAGTGAGTTTTGTCCTATTTTATGACTTTTCTTGCCACAGCTGTTAAGTAAATCACTGCAGCTGTTAAGTTAGTAACACGGTTGTTAAATGAATTTGGCTTCCCCATTAACTTTGCTTGACGGATGGTCGCAAAAGGTGATCCCATGATCCCGGTACACTGCAACCGTCATAAATATGAGCCCGTTGCCAAGCATCCTGAATTTTGACCTTGTGACCATGGGGATACAGCAACACCTGTAAGGGTGAAAAATGGCCATATGTCAGTTTTTTCAGTGCCGTTGTAACTTTGAACGATCACTAAATGAATGGTTGTGAATCAACAACTACCCTGTTTCCCTGAAAATAAGACCTCCCTGGATAATAAGCCCAATCAGACTTTTGAGTGCATGTTCTAAAATAAGCCATCCCCAAAAAATAAGACCTCCCCAAAACACAGCAGCAGCCATGAGGTGACCAGTGCTCACCGCCTCCTGCATCTCAAAAATAATAAGACCTCCCCAAAAATAAGGCCAAGTGCTTATTTTGGGGGTCAAAAGAAAATAAGAAACTGTCTTACTTTCGGAGAAACCTAAGTACCTGTATAAATGTTCATGTCTATCAATGGCCAAATGCCTTGGGGGTGGTTATGTTGTGTAAATTCTGGAGATGCAGCACTGACCACAGTAATGACAGATTAGAAATATCTATGGAGATTCTCAGTCATCCAGATCATGGTTGTCCCAAAGGTGCTTTTTTTTTTTTTCTTCAAGAGGCAACTGGATTTTCTTATTATAAAAGAATGCAAATGACCAGCTGTCTGCAAGGAGTATAAATCCTTCCATTCCTCATCATCCAGTCAGAAATGAAGAAGCTTTTTGGATAAGAAGAGAAATGCCTTCAAAGAAAAAGCAAGAAAGTCCAGTTGCCTCTTGGGGGAAACAAAACACCTTTGGGATAGATTAGAAACCAATTTCTTCTATCAATATTCCTAGTGAGTACCACCAGGAATATCGATAGTAGTAACACTCTTTCGGTTCATATTAAGGTATCTCTAGCAGTGTGTCTCAGATTTTATTTTGCAAGTGGCCTCCTTCCAACCTTGTTTTTCTCATGTGGTCCCGCCTTACCCCATCCAGGTTCCATTGTCTCTTTTCTGACATCAAGAAGAAGAATACTTACAGTTTGCAATTATTTATAATGCAATTTGGTTTTCTGCTTCCAAGCCTCCCCACTCCCAAGCACATGCTGTGTGTGTGTGTGTGTAGATAGATAGATAGATAGATAGATAGATAGATAGATAGATAGATAGATAGATAGATAGAT